>VDFB02021494.1:17090-45983 GCA_007258455.2 Sequoia sempervirens | reverse complement strand
TATTGTCTAATCTTGGTATTTTTCATTGTTGAATTTTTAGAGTTGATCATCCTAGCATGACAACAAAGGAAACTCTGAAACTTTGACACTTTGTAGGTTGAAATTTTTCCCTTGCTAGAATTTTAGGGTTGGTCATCCAAGCATGACCATAAAAGAATATCCAAAATATCAACACCTAGGATTCACCTTGACCTACCTCTTTGGCTCTACATTAATGGAAATTTTCCCCACACATGTTCTTTTTCCTTTTGTTCCAATTTTATCTTTTCTTTTTTCACTTTTCTTTATTCTCCATGTTTTTTATATCTAGAGAACTAGTTTTTGTCCTTCCTCATAATTTTGAGTTCTAGTGTGGAGATTATTATTGTATCTTTTTCACTTACTCATGTGTGTACAATGCATTAGTTGGTGTTCATCTTCTACCTCATTCATATTTTTATCATTTTCTTGGGTAGGGTTTCTCCTTGGTTTGTTAATGGTGATGGTAGTTTTGTTTGTCTATTTTTTATTTCTTTGTCTTAGTTTTATTTATTTATTTTTATTTGTATGTTGTGGTATTTTATGTCATTTTCCTCTTTTGACTTTGCATTTTCTTTGTTTGTTTATTTTTCTTGCATGTCATAGTCGTATGGTCCATTTTCTCCCTTGACAGATATATTTGTTAGAGTTGTGGATTTTTTTTCCTAATGATATCATGCTGGAATCATCCTTCCATGAGCCCTAATTCCTAGCATCAAACTTGTGGGATTAGTTTTGATATTACTTTTTTGGGATGAGTTCCTTTGGAGGCCCTAAAGCTTGACTCCCTTAGTAATTTTTTAATCTTTCAAGTTGGTGTTTCTAGTCATACTCAGATTGTTTATGTATAATTTTATGGTCCTTTGAGTCTCTAATGATTGGTATCTTATACTGGTTATCTTTTGGGATTCAAATTTAAAAGTGTTTTATGTTATTACTATAACAATCTATCCATTTCAAATCCCCATATTTCCACACTAAATTACTCTTTTAGGATCATAGTTTCAAAGTGTCTTTATTTTATTATTATTATTTTAGTGGCTTCTCCAAAGTATAATCCCTAATATTTCACAATTATCTTCCCTTTTATGATAATGGTTTTGGAGTGCCCTTATTTGAGTATTGGTTTAGTCCAGCCCTTTTTTATAGATAATCCACAAAATTTTCACATGGATTTACACTTTTGGGATCACAGTTTTGAGATGCTCTTATTTGAGTAAAATTTTAGTGGTGTCTCCAAAGTCTAATCCCCAATAATTTACTATGATTTACTCTTTCAATATTTTGACTTCAAGCATACCTAGGTTATTGGTGTACATGTTAAGGAGTACCCCCAATCCCTGAGACTCTCTAAATGTTGAAAATGAAAGGTAATATTGTAGCTTAAAACTTGTAAAACTATGAGACTGCAAATCTAATTAAGTGTTCCTTCTCACAATTATTTTTGTATGATTAATTTGTTTAGATCAATTTTACCAATTGTAGAAAGAGATAGAAGATTGTAGAAGAATGCTCGACAATGAGATAGAAGTGACACAACATATACGTGGAGAAACCCCTTCGGGAAAAAATTCCACTAGAATCAATAGTGCTTGTATTACTTAACATTAGAACAAGATTACAATAATACTATATCAATCCTTGATTGATATGCTTCCTTGCCTTCAACAATCCTTCTTCACAACTGACAATAAACTCTCATCAAACTCTCATCCACTTGCTGCAATTAATAGGCAATAGTGAGCATGTAAAACTCAGAAGAGTTGTACAATACAAGAGCATAAAGCTCCTCACAAAAATCTACACCTAGATTCGGGCAAGTAGAGTTCCACAATGTAATTTGAAGTCAAACAAAAGTCTTCCTCAACTTAGGTGCCCCAAACTGAACACTTAACTAAACTTTGGTCAAGAAAATATCTTGCAAACTTCACCTCAAAGTTGGAACCCAAGAATGGGCCCACTTGATTGAGCCTTGTAAGTATCTTCTCATGCAAAAGGTGTTAACTGAAAGATGCCAACTTGGGCACCCAAGGTTGTCCCAAGTTAATCTTAGTTAATTGAAACATATCTCTCCACCAATTATGCAAACATTATGCTTGATTGATTATCCCCACCTAATTGAAAGTATCCACCTATTATTTTCCATGCAATTGAAGTCATTGGTCATGCAACTCAAGTCAACTCAAGTGAACTAGCATTCAACTCAAAATAACTACATGCAACTAAAGATAATTGAACCATAACTGAACTAAACTAAACTAAACTGAAATGAATTGATACTGAACTGATAGTGCCACTCCACTCATGTAAATATAAATCCCTAATTTGTAGGACAAAAACATGCATTACTGAAGTGTTATCAATCCTCCAAATAGTTAACTAAAGCAAGGTGGGTTCCACCTTCCATGTGGGTGCCCCATGTACTCTTATCTTGTAGGAGCTCTTCTTGGACGTCCCCACATGAACATTCCTATCATTTAGGAATAATCACAAATGCCAATTTACATGTTCATTTCATTCAAATTTAATCTCTTTCTAATCCTAGTGTTGGGGAACACTTTCCAAGGACTTGGGAGATACATGAAATATGTTTCCAGGATTGCAATTAAATGGCATCCTATTCCCAACACTAAAGGCCTATTCCCTTGGGTTCAATGATTGTTTTTTCTTTAGTATAGAACCTTCTAGAGGAGATTAAAAAATTTGAAACCAATCAATGGTATGCTCCTATAATTATTCAAAACTTCAAGCTTCTTTGATCCTCAATAGCTAAAGAATGAATCATGTTGGGATCCCGAAGTCTAATTCTTAAATATAGGTTTCCTATGGTGGATGTTATGGTACAACCCCAATGATAGTTTTTGCGCTTATCTAATGGTTTTATTTGGCTCACTAACTTATCCATGGAGATTGTATGGTTGAAATATCTAATGTCCTTGTGTGTTCTTGGAGCACATATGCAAGGAGAATAACTAAAAGCAGTGAAGTAGAAATTTAAAAGATACCTTCTTCAATCAAAGATATTTTTTCCCTATATAAATATTGGAGATAAAAATCTTGGACATGTTGGCTTGAAGAGCTCTTGGAAAGGGTCAATATTGAAGGAGATAGAACACTCATGGCTCAAAGAATCTCAAAGTCAAGTTTGGAGCAAGCTTCTACTTTTCCCATTTCTATCCAATCTCTAGAGCTAGTCTTGGCTTGTGCTAATGCATACAATTAGAAGAAAATAAAGATATTAGGACCTATAGGCCAAACCATTTTGGAAATCAATTTATATTTCACTAAAAGTGTTTGGTATTCCCACTTATTCCCAATATGAAAATATGTAAACATGAAGGAGGAATTTAAGTACTCTGAAAGTAGAACTACATAAGCTACCAATTTATAAATGATATTTTTCTTGTTGTAGAGAAGGAAGTCTATAGTGAAGATGACAATAGTCATCCATAAGAGTGAATCCTAGGAAGATCTCAAGGATACAATCACCTTGTTAGTAGGGTCTTTGATTTATCGAATTCCAAGTATTAATATCCTTGGATGTGTTACTCCATCCTTTATATTTGTGATGAAAAGAAGATAGACTAGATCACTCTCATCAATGATACACTGTATGAACAACTGTCAGGTGTCTTGGAATCCACCTGATTCCACATGAAATCATACTTGTACTTTTTGGCCTTTCAAGCCAACTTTCTAGGGTTAAATTTAAGGTGGGGACTAAATATCTTAAAGAAATAAAAGCCTACAATAATTATCCCCAGTTAAAATTGAACTAGATATAAAAAAATTATAATAGGGTGAATTTTATCAAAGTGATAGGAATCCATTCATTGAGGAATTATAAATTTTGTGCACTCTATCACTAACCCGTGAATAAGTTTATTACATGCTAATGAATAACTAAGCATGATAAGTATATGTAACCTTGTCATTGATGATTTGATCTATCAAAATATAGACTCTTGCAGTCTTCTTGCCCTAATTATTTTGTTTTAACATGTGTAAGGATTGGCTATGTTTAGGAATTTTTTTGGGAAGCTACTAAGTTGTGAGGGTCAAAGTCTTCTTAGTTAGACCTTCGGATGGACTAGCTTTACAACTCTAAGCAAGAGATTGAGGACACCAAGAAAGTGTGCAATGTGCCTTGGATGATGTATGTTGTTGTAATGCTCTGGTAATGCTTATATATGAATTTTATTCCTTCTACAAAATTTAACTCTAGATTAGATATGCTCAGAAGGTTTCTAATTTTTTTTTTCAAATGAGTTATTGAATGTCTTAAAATACAACAACCAAGCCCAAAAAACAAAAGATGCCCTAGGTTAAGTCACAATGACTAGTGAAATTTTTAGCAAGGCAAGAATTTGTATAAATTTAGAGATTAGATTTGTGATAATGGAAATGACCTACGTCAAGTCTACATTTGTGAATTTGATGTAAAATGATGAAATATAGAACTAGGTACTAAGAACAGAAAACCAGAGATCATTGATTAAGGGGATAGGGATGTGTGATGTCATGTGAGCTGAAATTATACATAAATATGTCAATTATAAACTATTTACATTTATGACAAGAAAATTGAACTCAACCCAAAATAAGGGAAAGGGAATATGAATGTGTAATGTCATGAGCTGAATTTATGTATAAATATGTCAATTATAAACTATTTACATTTAAGACAAGAAAATTGAAGTGGGTCCAAAATAAGCAAAAGAGACATAAATATATATTTTTTTATGATTGCACTAACTTAAAACTTGTGCATAAATCAAATCTCCAACAGAATCAAGATTTAATTTTAAATCTTCTAAAATATTTAAATGTTAATAATTTTAAAATGAATTTGTATATTAGCAACGTGTCCATTTAAGACTAGCAGTTTGCCCATTTAAGATTAAAAAATCAATTAAGTTTGATGAGAAATAGGCAATGGATGTCTTTAAGAGATAAAAGTCTTTCTCGTCCCCTACGGATGTTTTTTCTTACTTCACACCCAAGCAACGGACATGGGCTTACCAGTCATTCCAAGTTTATGTATTCTTTGGAAAAATTATATGGTAACTCTATAAACAGGTGAAAAGTCCACTTGTAACTATTACAATTCAACACGGATCTCTTTTCATTTCTTTCCTCGAATGTAAAGATGGACCACTACAATCTGATTCGTTTTCCTCTAGAGGAGATATTCAACAGATTCGGTCTTCTTCATTTGTGTATATATACAAGTGCCCAGATTGATCATTGTGACACAGAGACGATGAGTATTAGATATATCTGCCAAAGTGGTTCACCATAAAAGGAATGGGACGCTGATGGGAGAACTCAGTTGAAGAGATTAAATTGTATACATCTCTGATTAGTTTTCCCATCGCGTCCCATGCCATTTATGGTATATCGATAGGATTTTTCTTTATTGTTTTTGATTAAAAATTAAATTATTTCTATAAGCTTTTTGTCTAGTTTTATTGATTGTAATAAGTTCTTGCTGTAATTTCTGCATATTTGTATTGGGAATGTAAGAGTTTCGTTGCTTTTGATTTACAGGTTAAAACTTGTAGGAAAAGGACTAACATGGTTGAAGAAAGTATGGTAATTTTTGCATCAGTTGAGGGAGTCCCTGGCTTCTCCCATTGTAAAGGAAGATGATTCTGTCAAGACTTTCATGAGGTGCTTTTCAGTGAGTGTGTAATGGTTGGATCAGTTGATTAGACTGTCGTGATTTGTCTTATGCAGTTACCAGAGAATCTGCCTTCTCTTAAGCTTTGGATCATTGGACTGTAAATTATTGATTTTCATCTTTCATATTGAGATCTGCACAGGAAACTCTTGAAAGCTTCTTATGGTTTTTTATATATATAAAATTATCAAATTGATTTTTTAATGGGTTACAGTCAAGTGTGATGCGAACTGTTTTATGAGTTTAGAAATTATTTAAATTGTGTACATTAATGGACATGAGTTTTCTATAATGCATGAAATAGATGTATAATAGTTTTGATTTTAATTCTGTATATATATTTCAATGAAGCATCAAGTTTCTATTAATCTCAATCTTAACAGTCTATTTGTGCAAACACTCACAGTTAATTTATGAAATTCTAACTCTGTCCCTGACATTCTAAAATCAGACAAACAAACAAGACATACAGAATATTTTATTATAAATCTAAAATAATCATAAAAACAATAATATAGTATGAATGTTTCTGGATTTAACTGTGTATTATTTTGAATCAACTTTTCAAATCATTGTCCTCTTCCTGATGATGAATCACTGATTGTAACTTTTTGATTAAAAAAAGAATACACAGTTAAATCAGAAATATTCATACTATTCTTCATGGACTGTAGAAAAATTATACCTACTAACAATAACATAATTTTAATAAACTTTATATATGAAAGTTTGGTTTATAATATCTATGGTTCATCACATTTTATTTTGTTTTTGTTTATAATTACTTTCTATTCTTAGTTTTATTAATAGATTCATGAAAATTTGAAAAATAAAAACAAATTAGAGGATTCAGCTATGTAGTTTTCTGAGTCAAACTTATTAAGGCATATTTCATGATTGTTTGTAGTCAATGCTATTGAGTCTTTACCCACAAATTTACCAGACATCTAAGCTGAGCATACGTGAACAACTTGTTGACTGTTGAGCTTTAAATTAAAAACTGGAACAAATCTTGGAAGCATTACTTCACCATGTAGCCTTTACTTCCCCTTCACATCAAGACCATTCCTAAAGGGATATCTCATAAAGGGGAGTTAATGACCTTATGGAAATGTTTAAGGATTCTCTTTTAGAAGATTGTAATTTACTGATTTTCTTAAGCTTTGGATAATAATTTCAGTGTCCAGTTTGGCCAAAAATTGTAAACCACTATTGTGGGATCACCCATCCCCAAATTCAAAACCATTTTAACCAATTTATACTTATATATGGTCACAATCAAACTTCAATATAGATGCCACCATATTATAATTTATGTGTCAAAGAGGATTAATCTCATCAATTTTCAATCCTACCCTCCAACTTATTCTATTTATCATTCTACTACTATGTGCAACTATATGTCTATTTCTCATTATCTAGGGAAAATAAATTATATATAATATTCTAAAGAACCAATTGATCGTGTAGTTAGGAGCACATTTTTATTAGACCATTTTTTAACCTAGACCTAAATACATAGGAGACACAAACATTTCTATCAAACCCATACAAAAGTTGTTCAATGAATCCTCCCTTGGGATATTGTACTCACATAAATCTTCCCTAAGAAGTTAAAGGTAATTTTCCTAGATTGGTATTACAAACCAATCGATGGATCCATGCACTCATTCAAACAATTGACAGGTTCAATTTCATTAGATCCTTCAACATGAATAAATTGATTAAACCTAGAATCTAAGAATTTCTCCATGATATCAAATATGAACCTAATGAATCAATTGGTCACTAATCAAAAAATGGAGGAATTTTCTCTAGACTCTTGTACCAATAGTTCTCACACAGTTCCTACATAAATCAATGAATAATTATTCCATTCATTAAACTAATACATTGAGGATGTCTAGAAATTCCCTTGCAAGACTTACAATGAAGGCAAATACAATGGCTTGAGGATTGACCAAAACTATAGATAATGAGAGTAAAATTTATGTTTCTAACATAAAAAAAGTCACCAATAAAAATTAAAACACTAAGACCTATATAAACAACAATAGTGTCCTTTTTGTTGAGTTTCTCATTTGTGGGTAACAAAAAACTTGTTTGCTCCCAATCTGGCTTTGAAAGAGCAGCTCTCCCATAGCCGTGGGACTAGGTATGTATTTCCCTTATGAAATATCTCACTTTAGAGGGTAGATTTAAAACTTTTTATTTTTATCATTTTCCTCTCTTAATCCACCTTCATCATAAAATTATGTTGATTTTCTCATTCTTTTTACTCACTAATTTGGAAAGCTCTATTGAGAAGTGCCTTGAGTCTGTTGCCAATAACCCTAAGGATCCCATTCCCCTACCGCTCCATCAAGGCCTCATCTTGAGGCTCTATCATTTTCATCTCGCTCTCTATCTGCCCAAACCCATCTCCGTTGTCTACATTAAGGAAATTGAACCCTCAGTTTAGACCAATATTTCCTTGGCTAATTCCAAGGGTCCCAAAATAAAAACTCCTTTGGCGACTATTGAAACCCCTAAAACTAAATCGGCTACCAAGAAGAAAAAGGGGATTGCGGGGATAGCCCAATCTCACACTACAGCTAGTCTCTGCGAACTTAAGTCTACCTTGGCCAATACTGACAACAAACCTAATGCTAAGAGGAATGTGAAGGATGAGGGGAAGGATTTGGTGGAGCAACTAGCCATTGTCAGCGTTCGAAAGAATAGGGTGGGAAAAGACTCCAAAGGATATACTATGGTTACTACTACTGTGGAGACTAGGGTTGAAAATACTAGCATTAGGAGATCTGTTAAACTAGCTAAAAACAACAAGAAAGTGTAGATTAGTGAAATTTCTACTGATGAGGAGTGGTCTGACAATAAAGGGGATAATAAGGAGGATGACATTGAGAAGGAGGACGAGTTTGTTGAAGGCCTTGGCCACTTTTCGGACCTCAACAAAATGCTGAAAGAAAATTTGACTTCCTAGTCCTCAAACCCTTAGGGTTTGGAACATGCTGACATTGTGAAGACTGTGGAGAAAGGGGGGGATCAACATGGGCTTCTGAAATGGTTGGAGAAGATTGAGAAGAAACTCAATGATTTGTCTAGGCTCACTATCAAGTTGATCCATTGTATGGTTGGCACCCTCTCTACTGTACACTTAAAGACGAAGTGGAAAAGAAATTTGTGGAGGATGGTCCCTATTGGGTTGGGGAAGATGTTGTCAACCTCATCCCCCAAAAGTGGGAGAATGAGAGCTAGTCTGTTGTTGCTCTATCTATTGGGTTTTTGGTCGGCTCTTAGTCTGTTGCGTCTATTTTTGTTTTGGTTTTTTGTTGTTATCCTTGGACTTGATCTTTTTTGGCCCTTGAGGCTCATTGTGTAAGGGGTACAATGCCCTATAAATGTTTCTTATAATATAAAAAACAATAGTGTCCTTCCAAACCTTCATAAAAATGAGAAAAAAACATTTCCAATACTTAAGAAAATAAGATCAATATCTAAACATGAATCTTATCAATTATTCTCAACATATAAAACATCACCAAATTAATCAATAGTAATATAATTCCTTAATATTATAGCCCAAGGAAGAATGACATGTTTCATTTAAGTTTAGATCACATGGCATAGTGACCTAGAAAGACTTTAGCAAGCTCATATAACATCTACCTAAAGACCAACAATATTTGTTGTTGATATATTCTTACACTTATGGGACAATGAAACATGTGAATCAAATCAAACATGCATCAACATAGGACTTGTTTCTATTAAGGTAAGACGGTTTTCATGGGACCATAAACCCACTACAAAAGATAGAACAACACAAAACCAAAACAAGAAGTTTTTAGGTGGGATAAAAAATAAAACAACTGCAACCAACCTACCACACGAAAACACACAATTGCAGCCAAGTTTCTAGACATAAAATAATACCCAAGGATCTAGCCTAAATAATGGCAGATCTTTCCCTATTCAACCTCACACCTTTAACTCCGGTGTGTGACTAGGAGACAAATTTGGGAAGAAATTTCTTCCGCCTTTGAACAATTGTCCAAGAAATATTATTTTCTAGGTCTTTGGACCTAGGAAAAGTGGGACATCCCTCAAAGAGCCTATCCATGGGTGAAACACAAATAGAGGAACATCTAGCAAGAGATGTTAACCATTGATCAATTGCCTCATGAGAAAATATGCGTTGCATTGAAGTTGAAGGAATAATAAGCTATGACTTGTTATGTTGGAGACAAAGCAAGAGATTCGTGCCACCTATGAATTTGACTAAATTGAAAACTTGATAAAACAATTGAAAAAGACATTTGTCAATACCTAGTTTCTTGAAGATTTTAGACCATACAATTTGATAGAAGACTCCAAAAAGACATTTGCCTATAAGAAAACTTCTTGAAACTTTAACTATGTTTATTTAGCCAACATTGCCCCTCCTCTAGAGCCTTAAGGTTAATCATGTTGACATTAAAATTTATTCATCAAACTCTAAACTTAAAGATGTGGGTTTCTACTTTGACAATAGAAAGATTGTAAGTTCCTTCTTGATGTTTGGTGAGGCAGTTATAGTATTTTTATGTACTCTCTCAAGCTAGAATGATTCTCATAAAAAATCAAAGTCTCCTTAACAAATTTAATAATATTTTCCTTCATTTAAATGATGTTCATAATTTATGATAATTTAATAGAGCTTGCCTTCACTTAACTGTTAACCACCATGTTCTAGATAATGAATGCATCTCGACAGACATTTGTTTATAATTACATCAGCCTTGATTAAAATAAGGAAAAAAATAGTCTTACTTTCATGGTACAGACAAATAGTCTAGATAATGCCAAGAATTTGATCTTACATGTTTCTTTCACTTCTCTTTCAAGAATATGAATAAAATTGGAAGAAGAGGCAGGTTATGATTATCTGGGGTTATGATTATCTGGTTTATTCCAGCTATCAAAATCTGTAGTACAATGTTTTCTAACCCATCTTTTCTTTAAATATAAGATAATATTGAACTAGTCCAAATCTTCATAAAAAAATATTTCTGACAAAACTGGTCCAAAAATTTAGGAAAAAATATTTCTGACAAAACTGGTCCAAAAATTTAGGACCTAGACGTCTACAATAGTTGTACATTTGACTAGAATACAAAGTCCAGCAGACTCTATCATAGCCATTAAATGTACAGTGATCTGTCATACTCTATTCCAGATTTCGTTGGTGAAGAAAGATTAGGTGAGGATTTTGAGTTCAAAACTATGACTGTGTTGATGGAAAATCTTTGCTTTATTCTTTTTATTGTTTAAGTGGGGTGGTTTTCAACTTGAAAATGATTTTGGTCTGTTTATGTACAAGTTAATCGTACTAATTTTATTATTTCTGATATATGCACATAATAATTATATATATATGAATAAAGGAATGAGTCTATAATGAGATAGATAGATTGATTGATTTTATCATTTTGATATATATAGATAATAATTATATATATATATGAACGAATGATGAATCTATAATGAGATAGATAGATAGAGATTGATCCATCAAAAGCAAATATATGTTTACACCTCTAAAAAGAATTTAAAAACATGTAGTTTTCATAACTCAAAACTAAAAACAAAAAGTAAGATAGACTTTTCTATTCATATGTCCACATTAATTAAATCTAACAAATCTTTAATAGATTCATATACCATAATTTTTCTCCCTCTATATTTCTACATATAATAATAAAAAATATATTTCAAAATACTAAATATATATATAAAATAAATTACCCACACATTAACTACATCATACCAACTCTTTAAACTCTTTCATTAACCATCTTTATTCAAACTCATGACAAAAGGTTGATCAAAATCATGACAAAAGTTTTCACAAAGTTCAGCATACATCATTTCAGACTATTCAATCAACGGTATACACAATGAGTGGAGTTGCTGGAGTCTTGAGTCCATGAAAGCTTCCCCAAACCAATCAGACATTTCCAAAGACTTACTAATAGTTGGGTTGTCTGCAAATGAAGAAGAAGAACGACCATTAATGCATGTTGGCCATCTGATAGTACGAAACGCGTTCAGAGATTGGATTGAACCAGCATCTACATTCTGATTAACCTACCTGACAAAATCAAGCATCACGTACAATGACATAAAATTTGTGCAGCTTTAGGAAAAAATCTAAGGACTAGGGAAGTTTGAATTCCAATTCGCTGGCATAATCCTGGTCCCCAAACGTAATATTCACTTCAGGAAAAAAAAGCTTCTAGAGTATCCTAGAGTAGAATACTTTTATTGACTATCAAGGTCACTCAAAATTTATTGTGGCCCACAATCAACTGCCCATGGAAAATGAAAATCATTTTGGTCAGAGATATTATGTCTTAGTCTGATGTAACTAAGTTGAGATTTAAAAAAAAAAAAAATGTGTGAGATTTTTAAGTAATGTTTAGGATTATTACTTGTGATCAAGTTTTTTTATTATCATTTTACTAAATAATATTAAGAATGATTTAGATGTTTGATTGTAATGTTATATGTTTGAAAATATCAATTGTTTATTAAAATATCATTTTAATTATTATAATCAGCTTATTGTACATTTTAAAAAAGGGGGCGAAAAAAAAAATTCATTATTATAATCGGCTTGTTGTACATCTTAAAAAAGGGGAGGAGGAGGAGAGGGAGAGGGAGGGGGGGTAGGCGGGGGGTGCAAGGAGGAGGGCAAGGGGGGAGCGGGGGGAGGGGGGTGAAAATAATTTATTCAAGGGAAAGCTAACAAATACAACAAGAGTATCAAATGACCATAGTCATCAAGATATACACCAAAGTCGAGTCCTAATGAGAATACATGCAGAGAGGACCCAGGATGCAACCTAGCCTACAAACACCAAAACCATGAAAGAAACCATTCAATCCAGACTTGAAGCTAAACATTCTAATCCTCATGGAGAGACTAAAGCAAATTTTGACTTCTATCTTGATCTAATTGACCCCAATCCAACACATTCCATGCCCTCGTTCCTTCAAAGGCCCATTTAGCTATACAATCGACAACTTTGTTCCATTTCCTAGGAATATGGACAAAAGAGATAGTATCAAAGTTCAAAGCAAGATGAAGAATTTATTTTTCTATCAAAACCAATCTCCATGAAGAATCTTGAAAATCTCTCTTATTAAGCAAAGAGACCAAAATCATGGAATCCATTTCACAAATCACCTTCCTCTAGCCTAGCTCACAAGCTTTCTCCAAAGCCTTAAGAATAGCCCAAGCCTCCATCTGATTATTAGAGTGCACCCCAATGTAAATGGAGAAGAGAAATTGAATAGATCCCCTACTATCACAACCAACTCGTCCAATCTCAACAATGCCTGGGTTTCCCTGAGTAGAGCCATCGGTATTAATTTTGAAGAGGCCATCAAGAGGAGGACTCCACTTACTTGACTGATTCACCTTCCTAGAAGGTTTTTGTTTGCTTCCCCAACAACCTTGAGAGGAAATGGGCAAAGAAATCTCAAGGAGAGTAGTGGTATACACTTTTGATGAAGACAAAGACTCCCCCAGGTCAAACTTAGACTCAATAGTTTCTTTAAGCATACTCTTTATAGGTTATACCAAACCTGAAGAACCACACAATGACACTCCTAAAAGAAACGTTGATTTCTCTCCAGCCAGATTCGCCAAATAATAAGGAAAGGCCCCAACTCCCAAGCTACCACCTGAAAGGACGAAGAAGCTAGAGGAAGGCCCAATTTCTCCCAAAATTCATGCAGAGATGAAGCATGCATAAAAGCTCTCCTCTAGATCTTCCACCAAAGCCTCCAAATTTCCATAGAGAGAGAACATTATAAAAATGATTAGTACTTTCTTCACTACACCCACATAGGAAACAAAGCGACAAGCCACATAAACCTATTTTCCTAATAATTTCCTAGGTGAGGCATTTCTTCTCACTCAAAAACCATAGGAATATATTGCACTTAGGTCTTGACCAATTTTATTCCAAATATGTTTCCACCAAGGGCACACTCTTAGGTTACCATGTTGAGAAGTTCCAAAACTACATACCCCTAAGCCACAAAATAAATACCTTTAGAATCATGGCCCCAAGCAAGAAAATATTTGTCCTTCAATGAGCAATAAGGTCACCCAACAAGAATATAGGGTAAAGTATTTTTCTCCTCCTAAGAACCACCTCTAGGCTAGCTTTTTGAATTTTGCCACTAATAAACTGAAGCGCTCTCCAAGGAAGAAGAACATTTAAACCTATCCACACTGGACCACCCAAGAACTAAAAAATTTTCACTCAAGGGTCAGAGTTGGGGAAAAGAAGAAATAATAGGTGGTTGGCCATCCCAAGAGTCAAACTAGAAGAGAGTGCGCTCACCTTTATGTATAATCTAGAAGAGACCATCCTTAATGAGAGTGGACCCCCTTTTAATAACTTGCTCCAAATCATAGATCCCTTACCAGTCAATTCCATTTGTGGAATAGATATCATAATCATGATTGTAAAGGAACATGTCCAAAACCCTAACTAAGGGATGTTCTTTTTTTTTTTCTTTTTCTTGTTGATTGACTTATTTTGGTTTATTCTTAGTATTTTTTTGTTTTGATTCTTTTTTATTGTCTAATCTTGGTATTTTTCATTGTTGAATTTTTAGAGTTGATCATCCTAGCATGACAACAAAGGAAACTCTGAAACTTTGACACTTTGTAGGTTGAACTTTTTCCATTGCTAGAATTTTAGGGTTGGTCATCCAAGCATGACCATAAAATAATATCCAAAATACCAACACCTAGGATTCGCCTTGACCTGCCTCTTTGGCTCTACATTAATGGAAATTTTCCCCACACATGTTATTTTTCCTTTTGTTCCAATTTTATCTTTTCTTTTTTCACTTTTCTTTATTCTCCTTCATGTTTTTTTATATCTAAAACTAGTTTTTGTCCTTCCTCATAATTTTAAGTTCTAGTGTGGAGATAATTATTGTATCTTTTTCAATTACTCATGTGTGTGCAATGCATTAGTTGGTTTTCATCTTCTACCTCATTCGTATTTTTATCATTGTCTTGGGTAGGGTTTCTCCTTGGTTTGTTAATGGTGATGGTAGTTTTGTTTGTCTATTTTTTTATTTCTTTGTCTTAGTTTTATTTATTTATTTTTATTTGTATGTTGTGGTATTTTATGTCATTTTCCTCTTTTGACTTTGCATTTTCTTTGTTTGTTTATTTTTCTTGCATGTCATAGTTGTATGGTCCCTTTTCTCCCTTGACAGATATATTTGCTAGAGTTGTGGATTATTTTTTCCTAATGATATCATGATGGCATCATCCTTCCATGAGCCCTAATTCCTAGCATCAAACTTGTGGGATTAGTTTTGATATTGCTTTTTTAGGATGAGTTCCTTTGGAGGCCCTAAAGCTTGACTCCCTTAGTAATTTTTTAATCTTTTTCAAATTTGGTGTTCTAGTCATACTCAAGATTATTTATGTACTCATTTTATAGTCCCTTTGAAGTCTAATGATTGGTATCTTATACTAAGTTATCTTTTGGGATCATGAAATTTAAAAGTTTTTTTTATGTTATTACTATATATTAACAATCTATCCAAATTTCAATCCCCAATGTTTCACACTAAGTTACTCTTTTAGGATCATAGTTTCAAAGTGTCTTTATTTTATTATTATTATTTTAGTGGCTTCTCCAAAGTATAATCCCTAATATTTCACAATTATCTTCCCTTTTATGATCATGGTTTTGGAGTGCCCTTATTTGAGAATTGGTTTAGTCTAGCCCTCCTTTATAGATCAATCCACAAAATTTTCACAAAGATTTACACTTTTGGGATCATATTTTTGAGATGCTCTTATTTGAGTAAAATTTTAGTGGTGTCTCCAAAGTCTAATCCCCAATAATTTACTATGATTTACTCTTAATATTTTGACTTCAAGCATACCTAAGTTATTAGTGTACATGTTAAGGAGTACCCCCAATCCCTGAGACTCTCTAAATGTTGAAAATGAAAGGTAATGTTGTAACTTAAAACTTGTAAAAACTATGAGACTACAGATCTAATTAAGTGTTCTTTGTCACAATTCTTTGTGTATGATTAATCTGTTTAGATTCATTTTACCAATTGTAGAAAGAGATAGAAGATTGTACAGAATAATGAGACAAGGAGATAGAAGTGACACAACATATACATGGAGAAACCCTTTCAGGAAAAAAATCCACTAGAATCAATAGTGCTTGTATTACTTAACATTAGAACAAGATTACAATAATACTATATCAATCCTTGATTGATATGCTTCCTTGCCTTCAAAAATCCTTCTTCACAACCTACAATAAACTCTCATCAAACTCTCATCTACTTGCTGCAATTAATGGACAATAATGAGCATGTAAAACTCATAAGAGTTGTACAATACAAGAGCATAAAGCTCCTCACAAAAATCTATCCCTAGATTGGGCAAGTAGTGTTCCACAATGTAATTTGAAGTCAAACCAAGGTCTTCATCAACTTAGGTGCCCCAAATTGAACACTTAACTAAACTTTGGTCAAGAAAATATCTTGCAAACTTCACCTCAAATTTGGTACCCAAGAATGGGCTCACTTGATTGAGCCTTGTAAATATCTTCTCATGCAAAAGGTGTTAACTTAAAGATGCCAACTTGGGCGCCCAAGGTGGTCCCAAGTCAATCTTAGTTAATTGAAACATATCTCTCCATCAATTATGCAAACATTATGCATGATTGATCATCCCCACTTAATTGAAATTATCCACCTATTATTTTCCATGCAACTGAAGTCATTGGTCATGCAACTCAAGTCAACTCAATTCAACTAGCATTCAACTCAAAATAACTACATGCAACTGAAGATAACTGAACCATAACGAAATTGAACTGAACTAAACTAAACTGAATTGATATTGAACTGATAGTGCCACTCCACTCATGTAAATATAAATCCCTAATTTGTAGGACAAAAACATGCATTACTGAAGTGTTATCAATCATCCAAATAGTTAACTAAAGCAAGGTGGGTTCCACCTTCCATGTGGGCACCCCGTGTACTCTTATCTTGTAGGAGCTCTTCTTGGACATCCCCACATGTTCCTATCATTTAGGAATAATCACAAATGTCAATTTACATGTTCATTTCATTTGAATTTAATCTCTTTCCAATCCTAGTGTTGGGGAACACTTTCCAAGGACTTAGGAGATACATGAAATATGTTTCCAGGATTGCAATTAAATGGCATCCTATTCCCATCACTAAAGTCCTGTTCCCTTGGGTTCGATGATTGTTTTTTCTTTAGTATAGAACCTTCTAGAGGAGATTAAACAATTTGAAACCAATCAATGGTATGCTCCTATTATTATTCAAAACTTCAAGCTTCTTCGATCCTCAATAGCTAAAGCATGAATCATGTTGGGATCCTAAACTCTAATTCTTAAATAGGTTTCCTATGGTGGATGTTATGGTACAACCCCAATGATAGTTTTTGTGCTTGTCTATTCATTGTATTTGAATATAATTTAGTTCAAGTTTCTAATGGTTTTATTTGGCTCTCTAACCTATCCATGGAGATTGTATGGTTGAAATATCTAATGCCCTTGTGTGTTCTTGGAGCACATATGCAAGGAGAATAACTAAAAGCAATGAAGAAGAAATTTAAAAGATACCTTCTTCAATCAAAGATTTTTTTTCCCTATATAAATATTGGAGATAAAAATCTTGGACATGTTAGCTTGAAGAGCTCTTGCAAAAGGTCAATATTGAAGGAGATAGAACACTCATGGCTCAAAGAATCTCAAAGTCAAGTTTGGAGCAAGCTTCTACTTTTCCCATTTCTATCCAATCTCTAGAGCTAGTCTTGGCTTGTGCTAATGAATACAATTAGAAGAAAATAAAGATATTAGGACCTATAGGCCAAACCATTTTGGAAATCAATTTATATTTCACTAAAAGTGTTTGGTATTCCCACTTATTCCCAATATGAAAATGTAAACATGAAGGAGGCATTTAAATACTCTGAAAGTAGAACTACATAAGCTACCAATTTATAAATGATATTTTTCTTGTTGTAGAGAAGGAAGTCTATAGTGAAGATGACAATAGTCATCCATAAGAGTGAATTCTAGGAAGATCTCAAGGATACAATCACCCTTGTTAGTAGGGTCTTTGATTTATCGAATTCCAAGTATTTATATCCTTGGATGTGTTACTTCATCCTTTATATTTGTGATGAAAAGAAGATAGACTAGATCACTCTCATCAATGACACATTGTATGAACAACTCTAGGTGTCTTGGAATTCACCTGATTCCACATGAAATCATACTTGTACTTTTTGTCCTTTCAAGGCAACTTTCTAGGGTTAAATTTAAGGTGGGGACTAAATATCTTAAAGAAATAAAAGTCTACAATAATTATCCCCAATTAAAATTGAAGTAGATATAAAAACATTATAATAGGGTGAATTTTATCAAAGTGATAGGAATCCATTCATCAAGGAATTATAAATTATGTGCACTCTATCACTAACCTGTGAATATGTTTATGCAATGTCTAGGGCCACTTCCATGAGTATAGAAAGTGATTACATGCTAATAAATAACTAAGCATGATAAGTATATGCAACCTTGTCATTGATGATTTGATCTATCAAAATATGGATTCTTGGAGTCTTCTTGCCCTAATTATTTTGTGTTAACATGTTTAAGGATTGGCTATGTTTAGGAATTTTTTTGGGAAGCTACTAAGTTGTGAGGGTCAAATTCTTCTTAGTTAGACCTTTGGATGAACTAGCTTTACAACTCTAAGCAAGAGATTGAGGACACCAAGAAAGTGCGTAATGGGCCTTGGATGATGTATGTTGTTGTAATGCTCTGGTAATGCTTATATATGAATTTTATTCCTTCTACAAAATTTAACTCTAGATTAGATATGCTCAGAAGGTTTCTAATTTTTTTTTTCAAATGAGTTATTGAATGTCTTAAAATACAACAACCAAGCCCAAAAAACAAAAGATGCCCTAGGTTAAGTCACAATGACTAGTGAAATTTTTAGCAAGGCAAGAATTTGTATAAATTTAGAGATTAGATTTGTGATAATGGAAATGACCTACGTCAAGTCTACATTTGTGAATTTGATGTAAAATGATGAAATATAGAACTAGGTACTAAGAACAGAAAACCAGAGATCATTGATTAAGGGGATAGGGATGTGTGATGTCATGTGAGCTGAAATTATACATAAATATGTCAATTATAAACTATTTACATTTATGACAAGAAAATTGAACTCAACCCAAAATAAGGGAAAGGGAATATGAATGTGTAATGTCATGAGCTGAATTTATGTATAAATATGTCAATTATAAACTATTTACATTTAAGACAAGAAAATTGAAGTGGGTCCAAAATAAGCAAAAGAGACATAAATATATATTTTTTTATGATTGCACTAACTTAAAACTTGTGCATAAATCAAATCTCCAACAGAATCAAGATTTAATTTTAAATCTTCTAAAATATTTAAATGTTAATAATTTTAAAATGAATTTGTATATTAGCAACGTGTCCATTTAAGACTAGCAGTTTGCCCATTTAAGATTAAAAAATCAATTAAGTTTGATGAGAAATAGGCAATGGATGTCTTTAAGAGATAAAAGTCTTTCTCGTCCCCTACGGATGTTTTTTCTTACTTCACACCCAAGCAACGGACATGGGCTTACCAGTCATTCCAAGTTTATGTATTCTTTGGAAAAATTATATGGTAACTCTATAAACAGGTGAAAAGTCCAATTGTAACTATTGCAATTCAACACGGATCTCTTTTCATTTCTTTCCTCGAATGTAAAGATGGACCACTACAATCTGATTCGTTTTCCTCTAGAGGAGATATTCAACAGATTCGGTCTTCTTCATTTGTGTATATATACAACTGCCCAGATTGATCATTGTGACACAGAGACGATGAGTATTAGACATATCTGGCAAAGTGGTTGAGCATAAAAGGAATGGGGCGCTGATGGGAGAACTCAGTTCAAGAGATTGAGTTGTATACATCTCTGCTTAGTTTTCCCATCGCGTCCCATGCCATTTATGGTATATCGATAGGATTCTTCTTTATTGTTTTTGATTAAAAAGTAAATTATTTCTATATGCTTTTTGTCTGGTTTTATTGATTGTAATAAGTTCCTACTGTAATTTCTGCATATTTGTATTGGGAATGTAAGAGTTTCGTTGCTTTTGATTTACAGGTTAAAACTTGTAGGAAAAGGACTAACATGGTTGAAGAAAGTATGGTAATGTTTGCATCAGTTGAGGGAGTCCCTGGCTTCTCCCATTGTAAAGGAAGATGATTCTGTCAAGACTTTTATGAGGTGCTTCTAAGTGATAGTGTGTAATGGTTGGATCAGCTGATTAGATTGTGGCGATTTGTCTTATGCAGTTATCAGAGAATCTGCCTTCTCTTAAGCTTTGGATTATTGGATTGTAATTTACTGATTTTCTTAAGCTTTGGATTATTGGACTGTAAATTATTGATTTTCATCTTTCATATTGAGATCTGCACAGGAAACTCTTGGAAGCTTCTTATGGTTTTTTTATATATAAAATTATCAAATTGATTTTTTAATGGGTCACAGTCAAGTGTGATGTGAATTGTTTTATGAGTTTATAAATTATTTAAATTGTGTACATTAATGGACATGAGTTTTCTATAATGCATGAAATAGATGTATAATAGTTTTGATTTTAATTCTGTATATATATTTCAATGAAGCATCAAGTTTCTATTAATCTCAATCTTAACAGTCTATTTGTAAAAACACTCACAGTTAATTTACGAAATTCTAACTATGTCCCTGACATTTTAAAATCAGACAAACAAACAAGACATACAGACCAAAATCATTTTCAAGTTAAAAACCACCCTACTTAAACAACTAAAAAAGAAAAAAGCAAAGATTTCCCATCCACACAGTCGTAGAATCCTCACATACCAAATCTTCATTCGCCATTAGATTGTACTTTATTTTTAATATAAGGAGTGTGAATCCCGTCTCAACGAAATCTTGAGTATGACATATCACTGTACATTTGATGGCTATGATAAAGTCTGCTGGACTTTATATTCTAGTCAAATCTACAACTATTGTAGACGTCTAAGTCCAAAATCTTTGGACCAGCTTGGTCAGAAATATTTTTTTATGAATATTTGGACTAGTTCAATATTATCTTATCTTTAAAGAAAACGCTGGGTTAGACAACATTGTACTACAAATTTTGATAGCTGGAATAAACCAGATAATCATAACATGTCTCTTCTTCCAATTTTATTATATTTATATATTGAATGAAGAGGCCCAAAAACAAGTATATCGTAATACTAAAATAAATAATTATCACCCATTATATTCTTGAAAGAGAAGTGAAAGAAACATGTAAGAACAAATTTTTGGCATTATCTAGACTATTTGTCTTACCATGAAAGAAATGTCTATGGAGATGCATTAAGGGAGAGGGACCTATAATGGAGCAGGGTCCAATAGTGGGGATAGAAGTAGTCTTAAGTGGGCCCCATAGTGGAGCACTTTAATATCCAATTGCAAAACCCTTTTCATCCATAAAGTACACAAAGTGACAAATCATGTGATGCCACATCAATGCACCAATAAAACATGACATAGTGCACCACTATCGGTCTCACTTTTTTTTTGGGCCTTTTTGGATACCTCAACAAAAAGCATGCTGATATGGCATCATATTTGATGATGTGGCCCTAAAACGAAATATAGAAGCACATGAGTTGCCAAAAAAACTGTTGTACAGAATTGGGAGTGATTTGAAATTTCCACATAGGATTTTGAGAAACGTGAAGTTAGGATGCTCCACTATAGGCCCCTCTCCCCTATCTAGAACACGGTGGTTAACAGTTAAGTGAAGGCAAGCTTTATTAAATTATCATAAATCTTCAACAACATTTAAATGATGGAAAATATTATTAAATTTGTTTAGAGATTGATTTTTTAATAGAATCATTTTAGCTTGAGAGAGAGTACATAAAAAGATTGTAAGTGCCTCATCAAACATCGAGAAGGAAGTTACAATCTCTCTATTGCCAAATTAAAAAGCCACATCTTTAAGTTTAGAGTTTGTATAATTAACTTTAAGGTTTTGGGGGAGGGGTGATGTTGGCTTAATGAACATAGTTAAAGTTTCAAGAAGTGTTTTTATAGGAAAAGGTCTATTTTGAGTCTTCTATCAAATTGTATGGTCTATTTTAATCTTCAAGAAACAATATATTGTTGAATGTCCTTTTCAAATCTTTTATCAAGTTGTCAATTTAGTCAAATTCATAGGTGGCATGAATCTCTTGCTTTGTCTCCAACGTAACAAGTCTTAGCCTATTATTTCTTCAACTTCAATGCAACACCTATTTTCTCATGAGGCAGTTGATCAACAATTGACATCTCTTGCTAGAGGTTCCTCTATTTGGGTTTCACCCATGGATAGGCTCTTTGAGGGGATGTCCCACTTTTCTTAGGTCCAAAGAGCTAGACCATAACATTTCTTAGACAATTGTTCAAAGGTAGAAGAAAGTTCTTCCCAAATCTGTCTCCTAGTCACACACCAAAGTTAAAGGTGAGAGGCTTAATAGGGAAGGATTTTCCATTATTTAGGCTAGATCCCTGGATATTGTTCTATGTATAGCAACTTGCTTGCGATTGTGTGTTTTTGTGTAGTAGGTTAGTTGTAGCTGTTTTATTTTTGTCCCACCTAAAAACTTCTTGTGTTGGTTTTGTGTTGTTCTATCTTTTGTAGTGGGTTTATGGTCTCATCAAAACCATCTTACCTTAATAGAAACAAGTACTATCATGTTTTAAAGATGCATGTTTTGATTTGGTTCACATGCTTCATTGTCCTGTAAGTGTAAGAACATATCAACAACAAATATCGTTGATCTTTAGGTAGATGCTAGGTGAATTTGTTATAGTCTTTTTAGGTCACTATGTCATGTCATCTAATCTTAAATGAAACATGTAATTCTTCTTTGGGCTATAATATTAAGGAGTTATATTACTAGGTTGATTAATTTGGCGATGTTTTATATGTTGATAGAAGTACTAAGAGGGGGTGAATTAGTACTTAATTGAATTCTTCACTTCCAACAACAATTAATCAAATATAAACATTTAAACCATGATAAGCAAAAGAACACATAAGCACACAATGATAACACTAGATTTACGTGGAAAACCTTAGAAGGAAAAAATCACAGTGAGCAAGCTGCTTGGATCTACTGTCCAAATCCAACCTCACAAATGAAAATAGGATTTACAACAAGTTTAATGGGCTATAACCCAAAGGAAGCTACAACTCCCTCAAGTGCTACAACATTTACAACTAACATGAGGCTGCAACCTTTGTACAAAGATACTTATCTAATTTAGATGTTTCTTTCACAAAAATAGACTGCTTCAACTTTTTGCTAATCTTTCCAAACTTTACATTACTATCTTAATTTTGCGCAACCACTCTACCAAGCTCCACAACATCAAAATAACCTCAAACACCTCTCTTCTATCATCACAACTAACTCCACTATCTTTGCAAAAACATCACTATTGAGCTACCATGCTCGAACTAATCCTCTCCACATTTCATTATCAAAACCGGAGAAGAGAAAATATCAACTTGTGGTTCTTAGAGAGAAAAATATGAGTCCTAAGCATGCTTCTCATAACCTCTTTACTCAATTTCAAGTAATTACTTGTGGCATAAGTCATTAAATCACCAACAGACCAACCTTATAACCTTCTAGATTGTTAGAACATAGACAACACACTATCACTTACAAAACCATATGTGGTGAACCATACCACATAAAATTTGAATTGAGCTGATACATTATCTATATGAATATAAATCCAAAACCACAAAGCCAAATAAGATAACACAGTGAAGTGTGGTGACTTTATGTCCTACCTTAGGAAACTATTCATAGGAACTTGACTTTTTATTATTCTTCCAGCTCTAGAAAACTTTATGGTAACACTTATGCATTGAAACTTCAAACATACATACCTCATAGCTATATTGAACTATCCTCTAAACTGCAAGACCATATCTTAATGGCAAAGAAGTGTGGATCATTACATTATCTCTTTGTGACTACAACTACCTTGTTTTACTACTACCTCCACTCTACTAACTCTAAAACACTTCGTGGTAGGTTTTATGATCTCAAATTTGAACCACACATACCTAAGAGTAGTGAAAATCTATCTTCTCTATGTGCAAGCTCACAACTTCAAATGTGGTAGAATGTGGTACATCCTCCTGAGCATGTGACACCTTTACTAACTTGAACTTTAACTAACCAAATTACTTCAAACTTTTTACAACTTTCTTTATTCAACACTAAGCCACATGACTTCATAACTTTTGTGACATTCATTGTCAACATAACTCATCTTGAGGGTATTGATAACATACACTTATTATGAACTTACACATGAACTTCAGAATACTGATCATCATCACTCCTTTGATCTGCTCCTTCAAGACATTACCACTCAATTGACATTAATGACAACATATGTAATAGATAACATTTGCATTTAGATATTGATCTTACTTGTCTTAAGTATTGGAAATGTGTTTTCACATTTTTAAGAAGGTTTGAAAGGACACTATTGTTGTTTATTAGGTCTTAGTGTTTTAATTTTTATTGGTGACAATTTTTTATGTTAGAAACATAAATTTTACTCTTGAATTGTCTATAGATTTGGTCAATCCTCAAGCAATTGTATTTGGTTTCATTGTAATTCTTGCAAGGGAATTTCTAGACATCCTCACAAATGTATTGGTTTAAGGAATTGAATAATTATTCATTGATTTAATTAGGAAGTGTGTGAGAACTATTGGTACAAGATTCTAGAGAAAATGCCTCCATTTTATGATTATGTGACCAATTGATTCATTATGTTCATGCTTGATATCATGGATAAGTTCTTAGATTCTAGGTTTAATCAATTTATTCATGTTGAAGCCTCTAATGAAATTGAACCTATCAATTGTTTGAATGAGTTCATGGATCCATTGGTTGGTTTGTAATACCAATCTAGGATAATTACCTTTAACTTCTTAGGGAAGATTTATGTGATTACGATATCCCTTGAGGGAGGATTTATTGAAAAAATTTGTATGGGTTTGACAAAAATGTTTGTGTCTCCTTCTTTAATGTATTTAGGTAGGTTAAATAGTGGTCTAATAAAAATGCACTCCTAACTACATGATCAATTGGTTAGATTTAGAATTTATTATATATAATTTATTTTCCCTAGATCATGAGAAGACATATAGTTGCACGTAGTAGTAGAATGATAAATAGAATAAGTTGGAGGGTAGGATTAAAAATTGATGAGATACCATATTGATAAGTGTGAGATTAATCCTTTTTGGCACATAAATTATAATATGGTGACATCTATGTTGAAGTTTGATTGTGACCATATATAGGTATAATTTGGTTTAAATGGTTTTTAATTTGGGGATTGTGCATGGAAATAGGGGACCAAAAGAGGGTCTTAAGTGCTCACTTTTTTTTTCATTAGGAAAAATTGATCTTGGATGAGAAATTGAAGATAGGTATGATCAAAATTTGAACATGTGACAAGAAAAAGAGTTGTAGTGAACTAAATATACTTTCTAAACTATTATTGTTTCTGAAAATGATGGAGATTAAGGGGTTCAAATAGGGTGAGCACACTAAGTGCTCCTAATTTTTCCAAAAAATGTAACATAACATACAGTGTGCTCCCCATAAAAGTTAATTTCTTTCAGTATTTCAAAAATCACTTTAGTGATAAATTAGGTAATGCCATGTAGTTTATGCTTAAATTTTCTACTAATTTTTTAATGACTATATGATCTTTTACTAATTTTCAAAGTGGACATATTTTGAGAAACAAATAAATAAGCATACTCCCCCTATTTTTTTAAACTAATCAATTTTTATTTTTAATGTGTATAGAATAGAGTCTAGAATGTGAAAATGTAATTTGTTCCAAATTTTGATCAACACATAAAAATAAAACTAGAAATACTATACATAGGTTGTCAACAAAAAAAGAAGACACTAGCAAAATAAATTAAATTATATCAAAATCTTAATATATTTAAAATACAGAAAAAATATATAGTTAGAAAGATAAGAGGGAGCTTGAGGGTAAGTGCACAAAGATGGTTCCCAAAAAGGGGACTTAAGTGGACAATTTTTTTCTGAAATCAGGAAATACTGACCTTGGACGTGAAATTGAGGATACTTACACTCAAAATTTTGAGATGGAACAAAAAGAAGGATTCAAGTGCTCTGAGTCTACTTTCTAAACTACTAATTTATTTTGAAAATGGTTGAGATTAAGGGGTTCAAATGAGGGACATACACAAATTGGTGTTGTTTTTGTCAGAAAAAACATAACATAGCAACTCTTGTACGACCCTCATATGGTGAACTTTTTTTTAGTATTTTTAAAATTGCTACAATCTGAAATTAGGTAACAGTATGTAGTTGATGCATGATTTTTCTGATAATTTTTGAATGAATATTTTACTTTTTACTAATTTTCAAAATGGACACTTCCTGAAAAACAAAATTTTGGCCATGCTACCCCTACAAATTTTGGAAACTAATTGAATTTTTTTAAAAAAATTAAAATTGTAGAATGGAGTCTAGTTTCTAAAAATGTAATTTATTTGAAATTTTGATGAATGGTTAATTTATAACAAAAAAAACACCAAACACTATTTTTTTCCAAAAAAGAGACATACAAACAAAAGAAATTATGGATGAATGACTTAACATTGTTAGAAAGTGAAATAAATTACATCATTGGATAGCTAAGAGAGAATCTAACATTACCCAGATGTTTGATTTGTTTGATATTGAACCACATGCAATCCTGACAGTGAGCATGAACCTGATTCTGTGAAATATTGTAGAAATTGCAAAAACACGTCTTTGGTTGTTGGGAATGCCCTCCAAGCCTTTGGGTTGGTATTCCAAGGAAAATACCAATCCTAAGGCTTGAGGATTCCCAAAGCAAGATATAACGCGAGCGTGTTATAACACGCTCGCATTATATGTCAGTTTTGACATGGCTTTTGTTTGTGGGGAGCATGTCTAGCAAGACATAATGTGAGCATGGTATAACACGCTCGCGTTATGTCTTTATTTATGTTAAATGCATATTGAATGTATGTTTATATATTTGTATGTTTGTATGCACATGTATCCTTGTATGTATGTAGGATTGTATGTACATATGTATTATGTTGGTATGTATGTATTTATGTATGTCTTTAGAGGGAGAGAGAATTTTAAGAGAGCGAGAGAGAGAGAGAGATCTAGAGTTGTCTAGGTAGGGTGGGAGATGGAGTGCAAGGGGGAGGGGGAGAGAGAGGGGGGGTGGAAGTGAGAGTTTAAGAGAGAGGGAGTGGGAGAGAAGGGGTTGGAGTGAGAGGGACTTAGATAGGTAGGGTGGGAGAGATAAAGGGAGTGAGAGAGAGAGAGGGGTGGGAGAGAGAGAATTGAGAGAGGGGGAGAGAAAGGGGAGAGAGAGGATGAAGAGAAATTTATGTGGGTAGGGTACCAAAGGGAAGGGGTGAAGAGTGTCGGGGGAGGTTAGAGGATAAAGGGATAAAGAGTGAGAGAGTTTAAGAGATAGAGTTGGAGAGAAGAGGTTGGAGTGAGTGACTTGGCTAGGTAAGGCAGGAGGATAAAGGGAGAGGAGGGGTGGGAGAGAGAGAATTGAGAGAGAGGGAGAGAGAGGGGGGGGAGAGAGAGAGACAGAGAGAAAGAGAGAGTTATGTAGGTAGGGTTCCAAAGGGAGAGACTTCAGAGTGTGAGGGGGGGTAAAAGCACAAAGTTGTGTCACACTTTCAGCTAATTTATCAGCATAATTGAATTAGAGTATCTCTAACTAAAATTAATTTTGGTCAAACATTTGATCTAGTAAGATTCATTCTAGCTAAGTTAGATACTTCCACAAATTTTTCAACTAAAATGTTGGCTAAAAATATATGGAGCACCACTTTGAGTCCAATTTACCAAAAAAATAAAATTATTTGAAAAAAATGAAGTTTCAATAACTCCTACTAATGTAAATAACATTTAAAAAAATATATAAAAATACCCTTTTGTAGATCCATAAGTGTAGTTTTCAAAAATATATTTATTTTAATAGTTTAATTATTATTTATATATTTTTTTTTATTTTTACTAAAAGTAGGTTATCAACACAAAATATTAGGTTCATTACCATGCCAAGGAAAAATACTAAAACTTATTAAAAAAAATTGAAAAAAAAATGATGCACTAGATAAAAAAATCTATTTCAAGATGGTATAATTTTTTTTCCATTTAAGATAAATGTTTAATATGAAAGTTGACGTCCCATGGAAACAACTATTTTTTTGTTCATGCATATTTTAATATTTATTTAAAAATATCTATTTATCAAAATTGGAAAAAAATATATCCATGCACTAAAGTTTCAAGTTATAAATACACACAAAAAAATTGAAAGAAAAAAAAATTACTATAAAAAGTTTGACGTCCCATGCAACTTCATTTTATCAACATTTTATCAGCAACTAAATTATAGTGTTAATTTATTGAAAATTGGTTTAAAATATTTTTTTTATTTTTTTAAAAAAATACAAACATGATCAAATATAGTAAAAATTACATATTTTACTAGTTTACATCATTTCAAAATTCAAAACATATATACCACTTTTTAGTGATTCAAGTTTAAAAGTTGGATCAGCATTGGTTGTTTCCTTTATAAAGTGTGACACAACTTTGTGCTTTTACTCGAGGGTGAGAGGGAGAGACTTGAGAGATAGGTAGTGAGAGAGAGTGCAAGAGTGACGGGGTGGGAGAGAGAGGGAGTGTGAGTGAGGGACCTGAGAGAGGGAGAGGTTGTGGGAGGGAGTGACCTAATAAAAGGAGAGAAAGAGGGGGGTGCAGTGAGAGGGATTTATCTAGGTAGGGTGGGAGGGATAGATAGAGAGAGGGGATAGAGAGAGGGAGAGAGAGAGAGGGAGAGAGTTACCTAGGTAGGTTTCCAGAGGGAGAGACCTAAGAGAGAG
>VDFB02021494.1:0-16990 GCA_007258455.2 Sequoia sempervirens | reverse complement strand
TCTCCCACTCTCCAACCCTGTCCCACCCTCTCTCACCCTGTACCACCCTGTCCCACCTTCTCTACCACCCTCTCTCCCACTCTCTCCCTGATGCAGGAGAATCCAATGGTGTAAGGGAAATATTGCATCACCCAAAAAAATCATTTCATGTTGGTGGTTTCTTTGATTTCTTTTCATTTTTGGGTACCCTTTCCATCATAATGTAATTCCCAACTTACAGTTTTGCTTATTCCTAGGTTGAAAGAGGCTATGCTTTAGTCTCCGTGATTAATTAGATTCACTGAATGAGAAGGAGTCTTGAATCAAAAGCTATGGCTCCCGGAAGTTGGTGTGCTTTCTAGAGGATACTAGTTTTCGAATGTTCTTTTGAAATTTGAATTTCAAGTTATAATTTTTGGCACCAAACTGCCAAAACTCAAATTTGAATGTTGTTTTGGCTCCAAACTCAAAAGGAGTTCTATTTATGGGCGGGTTTTTGATTTTTGGGGTAGCTTTTTGGGGACAAGTTTGCATATTGTGAAAAGGGGTTTTTCTGTAATTCTATAGTTTGCATATTTCCAAAACTTGAGGATATCAGATCCTCTGCATGTAAGAAGGTCATTTTCATAATAATAAAATAGCATTCTCTATTTGGTGTGTTAATTTTATGTGTCTCGGGTTGCACCCTCATCACTCCCACTCTCTCCCACCCTCTCTCTCACCCTCTCCGACCCTCTCTCCTACCCTCTTCCACCCTCTCTCCCACTCTCTAACTCTCTCCCACTCTCTCCCACCCTCTCTCCCACTCTCTCCCACCCTCTTCCACCATCTCCCACCCTCTCTCCCACTCTTTGACCCTCTCCCACCCTCTCTCCCACTCTCTCCCACTCTCTTCCATTGTCCAACTCTCTCAACCCTCAACCCCTATACCCTCTACCCTTTACATTGGACCCTTAATCTAATCCTCCAACCATATACCCTCAAACCTATACCCTAGACCCTCTACTCTCAACTCTCAACCCTTAACCCTAAACCCTTTAACCCTAAATCCTTAAACCTTCTACCCTATACCCTAAACCCAATACTCTCTACCATCAACCCTAATCCCTCAACCCTCAACCCTAATACCCTAGAAACGATCAACCCTATAGGTCCTCCAACCTAATCCCTCAACCCTAAACCCTCAACCCCTATTTCTTTCTCTCTATCTATACATCTCACCTCTCCCTCCCTCCCTCTCTCCTACCCTCTCTAATTTTCTCTATCTACCCTCTCCCTCTTTCTATGTACCTCTCATTCAATCAATCCCTACCACCCTCTATCACTCCCTCCCACTCTCTCCCACTCCCTCTCTCTCCCTCTCTCTCATGTCTCTCCCTTCCACCCCCTCTCTCTCTTAGGTCTCTCCCTCTGGAAACCTACCTAGGTAACTCTCTCCCTCTCTCTCTCTCCCTCTCTCTATCCCCTCTCTCTATCTATCCCTCCCACCCTACCTAGATAAATCCCTCTCACTGCACCCCCCTCTTTCTCTCCTTTTATTAGGTCACTCCCTCCCACAACCTCTCCCTCTCTCAGGTCCCTCACTCACACTCCCTCTCTCTCCCACCCCGTCACTCTTGCACTCTCTCTCACTACCTATCTCTCAAGTCTCTCCCTCTCACCCTCGAGTAAAAGCACAAAGTTGTGTCACACTTTATAAAGGAAACAACCAATGCTGATCCAACTTTTAAACTTGAATCACTAAAAAGTGGTATATATGTTTTGAATTTTGAAATGATGTAAACTAGTAAAATATGTAATTTTTACTATATTTGATCATGTTTGTATTTTTTTAAAAAAATAAAAAAAATATTTTAAACCAATTTTCAATAAATTAACACTATAATTTAGTTGCTGATAAAATGTTGATAAAATGAAGTTGCATGGGACGTCAAACTTTTTATAGTAATTTTTTTTTCTTTCAATTTTTTTGTGTGTATTTATAACTTGAAACTTTAGTGCATGGATATATTTTTTTCCAATTTTGATAAATAGATATTTTTAAATAAATATTAAAATATGCATGAACAAAAAAATAGTTGTTTCCATGGGACGTCAACTTTCATATTAAACATTTATCTTAAATGGAAAAAAAATTATACCATCTTGAAATAGATTTTTTTATCTAGTGCATCATTTTTTTTTCAATTTTTTTTAATAAGTTTTAGTATTTTTCCTTGGCATGGTAATGAACCTAATATTTTGTGTTGATAACCTACTTTTAGTAAAAATAAAAAAAAATATATAAATAATAATTAAACTATTAAAATAAATATATTTTTGAAAACTACACTTATGGATCTACAAAAGGGTATTTTTATATATTTTTTTAAATGTTATTTACATTAGTAGGAGTTATTGAAACTTCATTTTTTTCAAATAATTTTATTTTTTTGGTAAATTGGACTCAAAGTGGTGCTCCATATATTTTTAGCCAACAATTTTAGTTGAAAAATTTGTGGAAGTATCTAACTTAGCTAGAATGAATCTTACTAGATCAAATGTTTGACCAAAATTAATTTTTAGTTAGAGATACTCTAATTCAATTATGCTGATAAGTTTGAAAGTGTGACACAACTTTGTGCTTTTAGCCCCCCTCACACTCTGAAGTCTCTCCCTTTGGAACCCTACCTACATAACTCTCTCTTTCTCTCTGTCTCTGTCTCTCCCTCTCTCTCAATTCTCTCTCTCCCACCCCTCCCTCTCTCTCACTCCCTTTATCCCTCCCTCCCTACCTAGCTAAGTCACTCTCACTCCAACCCCTTCTCTCCAACTCTATCTCTCTCTTAAACTCTCACTTTATCCCTTTATCCCTCTAACCTCCACTGACACTCTTAATTCTCTCCCTTTGGTACCCTACCTACATAACTCTCTTTCTCTTCATCTCTCTCTCTCCCCCTTTCTCTCTCCCTCTCTCTCAATTCTCTCTCTCCCACCCCCCCTCTCTCTCTCTCACTCCCTTTATCTCTCCCACCCTACCTATCTAAGTCCCTTTCACTCCAACCCCTTCTCTCCCACTCCCTCTCTCTTAAACTCTCACTTCCACCCCCCCTCTCTCTCTCTCCCCCTCCCCCTCCCCCTTGCACTCCATCTCCCACCCTACCTAGACAACTCTAGATATCTCTCTCTCTCGCTCTCTTAAAATTCTCTCTCCCTCTAAAGGCATACATAAATACATACATACCAGCATAATACATATGTACATACAATCCTACATACATACAAGCATACATGTGCATACAAACATACAAATATATAATCATACATTCAATATACATTTAACATAAAGAAAGACATAACGCGAGCATGTTATACCATGCTCACATTATGTCTTGCTGGACATGCTCTCCACAAACAAAAACCATGTCAAAACTGACATATAACGCGAGCGTGTTATAACACGCTCGCATTATATCTTTCTTTGGGAATCCTCAAGCCTTAGGATTGGTATTTTCCTTGGAATACCAACCCAAAGGCTTGGAGGGAATTCCCAACAACCAGAGACGTGTTTTTGCAATTTCTACAATATTTCACAGAATCGGGTTCATGCTCACCGTCAGGATTGCATTTGGTTCAATATCAAACAAATCGAACATCTGGGTAATGTTAGATTCTCTCTTAGCTATCCAACGATGTAATTTCTTTCACTTTCTAACAATGTTAAGTCATTCATCCATAATTTCTTTTGTTTGTATGTCTCTTTTTTGGCAAAAAATAGTGTTTGGTGTTTTTTTTGTTATAAATTAACCATTCATCAAAATTTCAAATAAATTACATTTTTAGAAACTAGACTCCATTCTACAATTTTATTTTTTTTAAAAAAATTCAATTAGTTTCCAAAATTTGTAGAGGTAGCATGGCCAAAATTTTGTTTTTCAGGAAGTGTCCATTTTGAAAATTAGTAAAAAGTAAAATATTCATTAAAAAATTATCAGAAAAATCATGCATCAACTACATACTGTTACCTAATTTCTGATTGTAGCAATTTTAAAAATACTAAAAAAAAGTTCACCATATGAGGGTCGTACAAGAGTTGCTATGTTATGTTTTTTTCTGACAAAAACAACACCAATTTGTGTATGTCCCTCATTTGAACCCCTTAATCTCAACCATTTTCAAAATAAATTAGTAGTTTAGAAAGTAGACTCGGAGCACTTGAATCCTTCTTTTTGTTCCATCTCAAAATTTTGAGTGTAAGTATCCTCAATTTCACGTCCAAGGTCAGTATTTCCTGATTTCAGAAAAAAATTGTCCACTTAAGTCCCCTTTTTGGGAACCATCTTTGTGCACTTACCCTCAAGCTCCCTCTTATCTTTCTAACTATATATTTTTTCTGTATTTTAAATATATTAAGATTTTGATATAATTTAATTTATTTTGCTAGTGTCTTCTTTTTTTGTTGACAACCTATGTATAGTATTTCTAGTTTTATTTTTATGTGTTGATCAAAATTTGGAACAAATTACATTTTCACATTCTAGACTCTATTCTATACACATTAAAAATAAAAATTGATTAGTTTAAAAAAATAGGGGGAGTATGCTTATTTATTTGTTTCTCAAAATATGTCCACTTTGAAAATTAGTAAAAGATCATATAGTCATTAAAAAATTAGTAGAAAATTTAAGCATAAACTACATGGCATTACCTAATTTATCACTAAAGTGATTTTTGAAATACTAAAAGAAATTAACTTTTATGGGGAGCACACTGTATGTTATGTTACATTTTTTGGAAAAATTAGGAGCACTTAGTGTGCTCACCCTATTTGAACCCCTTAATCTCCATCATTTTCAAAAACAATAATAGTTTAGAAAGTATATTTAGTTCACTACAACTCTTTTTCTTGTCACATGTTCAAATTTTGATCATACCTATCTTCAATTTCTCACCCAAGATCAATTTTTCCTAATGAAAAAAAAAGTAAGCACTTAATACCCTCTTTTGGTTCCCTATTTCCATGCACAATCCCCAAATTAAAAACCATTTAAACCAAATTATACCTATATATGGTCACAATCAAACTTCAACATAGATGTCACCATATTATAATTTATGTGCCAAAAAGGATTAATGTCACACTTATCAATATGGTATCTCATCAATTTTTAATCCTACCCTCCAACTTATTCTATTTATCATTCTACTACTACGTGCAACTATATGTCTTCTCATGATCTAGGGAAAATAAATTATATATAATAAATTCTAAATCTAACCAATTGATCATGTAGTTAGGAGTGCATTTTTATTAGACCACTATTTAACCTACCTAAATACATTAAAGAAGGAGACACAAACATTTTTGTCAAACCCATACAATTTTTTTCAATAAATCCTCCCTCAAGGGATATCGTAATCACATAAATCTTCCCTGAGAAGTTAAAGGTAATTATCCTAGATTGGTATTACAAACCAACCAATGGATCCATGAACTCATTCAAACAATTGATAGGTTCAATTTCATTAGAGGCTTCAACATGAATAAATTGATTAAACCTAGAATCTAAGAACTTATCCATGATATCAAGCATGAACATAATGAATCAATTGGTCACATAATCATAAAATGGAGGCATTTTCTCTAGAATCTTGTACCAATAGTTCTCACACACTTCCTAATTAAATCAATGAATAATTATTCAATTCCTTAAACCAATACATTTGTGAGGATGTCTAGAAATTCCCTTGCAAGAATTACAATGAAACCAAATACAATTGCTTGAGGATTGACCAAATCTATAGACAATTCAAGAGTAAAATTTATGTTTCTAACATAAAAAATTGTCACCAATAAAAATTAAAACACTAAGACCTAATAAACAACAATAGTGTCCTTTCAAACCTTCTTAAAAATGTGAAAACACATTTCCAATACTTAAGACAAGTAAGATCAATATCTAAATGCAAATGTTATCTATTACATATGTTGTCATTAATGTCAATTGAGTGGTAATGTCTTGAAGGAGCAGATCAAAGGAGTGATGATGATCAGTATTCTGAAGTTCATGTGTAAGTTCATAATAAGTGTATGTTATCAATACCCTCAAGATGAGTTATGTTGACAATGAATGTCACAAAAGTTATGAAGTCATGTGGCTTAGTGTTGAATAAAGAAAGTTGTAAAAAGTTTGAAGTAATTTGGTTAGTTAAAGTTCAAGTTAGTAAAGGTGTCACATGCTCAGGAGGATGTACCACATTCTACCACATTTGAAGTTGTGAGCTTGCACATAGAGAAGATAGATTTTCACTACTCTTAGGTATGTGTGGTTCAAATTTGAGATCATAAAACCTACCACGAAGTGTTTTAGAGTTAGTAGAGTGGAGGTAGTAGTAAAACAAGGTAGTTGTAGTCACAAAGAGATAATGTAATGATCCACACTTCTTTGCCATTAAGATATGGTCTTGCAGTTTAGAGGATAGTTCAATATAGCTATGAGGTATGTATGTTTGAAGTTTCAATGCATAAGTGTTACCATAAAGTTTTCTAGAGCTGGAAGAATAATAAAAAGTCAAGTTCCTATGAATAGTTTCCTAAGGTAGGACATAAAGTCACCACACTTCACTGTGTTATCTTATTTGGCTTTGTGGTTTTGGATTTATATTCATATAGATAATGTATCAGCTCAATTCAAATTTTATGTGGTATGGTTCACCACATATGGTTTTGTAAGTGATAGTGTGTTGTCTATGTTCTAACAATCTAGAAGGTTATAAGGTTGGTCTGTTGGTGATTTAATGACTTATGCCACAAGTAATTACTTGAAATTGAGTAAAGAGGTTATGAGAAGCATGCTTAGGACTCATATTTTTCTCTCTAAGAACCACAAGTTGATATTTTCTCTTCTCCGGTTTTGATAATGAAATGTGGAGAGGATTAGTTCGAGCATGGTAGCTCAATAGTGATGTTTTTGCAAAGATAGTGGAGTTAGTTGTGATGATAGAAGAGAGGTGTTTGAGGTTATTTTGATGTTGTGGAGCTTGGTAGAGTGGTTGCGCAAAATTAAGATAGTAATGTAAAGTTTGGAAAGATTAGCAAAAAGTTGAAGCAGTCTATTTTTGTGAAAGAAACATCTAAATTAGATAAGTATCTTTGTACAAAGGTTGCAGCCTCATGTTAGTTGTAAATGTTGTAGCACTTGAGGGAGTTGTAGCTTCCTTTGGGTTATAGCCCATTAAACTTGTTGTAAATCCTATTTTCATTTGTGAGGTTGGATTTGGACAGTAGATCCAAGCAGCTTGCTCACTGTGATTTTTTCCTTCTAAGGTTTTCTACGTAAATCTAGTGTTATCATTGTGTGCTTATGTGTTCTTTTGCTTATCACGGTTTAAATGTTTATATTTGATTAATTGTTGTTGGAAGTGAAGAATTCAATTAAGTACTAATTCACCCCTTCCTTAGTACTTCTATCAACATATAAAACATCGCCAAATTAATCAACCTAGTAATATAACTCCTTAATAGTATAGCCTAGAGAAGAATTACATGTTTCATTTAAGGTTAGATGACATGACATAGTGACCTAAAAAGACTATAACAAATTCACCTAGCATGTACCTAAAGATCAACGATATTTGTTGTTGATATGTTCTTACACTTACAGGACAATGAAGCATGTGAACCAAATCAAAACATGCATCTTTAAAACATGATAGTACTTGTTTCTATTAAGGTAAGATGGTTTTGATGAGACCATAAACCCACTACAAAAGATTGAACAACACAAAACCAACACAAGAAGTTTTTAGGTGGGACAAAAATAAAACAGCTACAACTAACCTACTACGCAAAAACACACAATCGCAAGCAAGTTGCTATACATAGAACAATATCCAGGGATCTAGCCTAAATAATGGAAAATCCTTCCCTATTAAGCCTCTCACCTTTAACTTTGGTGTGTGACTAGGAGACAAATTTGGGAAGAACTTTCTTCTACCTTTGAACAATTGTCTAAGAAATGTTATGTTCTAGCTCTTTGGACCTAAGAAAAGTGGGACATCCCCTCAAAGAGCCTATCCATGGGTGAAACCCAAATAGAGGAACCTCTAGCAAGAGATGTCAATTGTTGATCAACTGCCTCATGAGAAAATAGGTGTTGCATTGAAGTTGAAGGAATAATAGGCTAAGACTTGTTACGTTGGAGACAAAGCAAGAGATTCATGCCACCTATGAATTTGACTAAATTGACAACTTGATAAAAGACTTGAAAAGGACATTCAACAATATATTGTTTCTTGAAGATTAAAATAGACCATACAATTTGATAGAAGACTCAAAATAGACCTTTTCCTATAAAAACACTTCTTGAAACTTTAACTATGTTCATTAAGCCAACATCACCCCTCCCCCAAAACCTTAAAGTTAATTATACAAACTCTAAACTTAAAGATGTGGCTTTTTAATTTGGCAATAGAGAGATTGTAACTTCCTTCTCGATGTTTGATGAGGCACTTACAATCTTTTTATGTACTCTCTCTCAAGCTAAAATGATTCTATTAAAAAATCAATCTCTAAACAAATTTAATAATATTTTCCATCATTTAAATGTTGTTGAAGATTTATGATAATTTAATAAAGCTTGCCTTCACTTAACTGTTAACCACCGTGTTCTAGATAGGGGAGAGGGGCCTATAGTGGAGCATCCTAACTTCACGTTTCTCAAAATCCTATGTGGAAATTTCAAATCACTCCCAATTCTGTACAACAGTTTTTTTGGCAACTCATGTGCTTCTATATTTCGTTTTAGGGCCACATCATCAAATATGATGCCATATCAGCATGCTTTTTGTTGAGGTATCCAAAAAGGCCCAAAAAAAAAGTGAGACCGATAGTGGTGCACTATGTCATGTTTTATTGGTGCATTGATGTGGCATCACATGATTTGTCACTTTGTGTACTTTATGGATGAAAAGGGTTTTGCAATTGGATATTAAAGTGCTCCACTATGGGGCCCACTTAAGACTACTTCTATCCCCACTATTGAACCCTGCTCCATTATAGGTCCCTCTCCCTTAATGCATCTCGATAGACATTTCTTTCATGGTACAGACAAATAGTCTAGATAATGCCAATAATTTATTCTTACATGTTTCTTTCACTTCTCTTTCAAGAATATAATGGGTGATAATTATTTATTTTAGTATTACGATATACTTGTTTTTGGGCCTCTTCATTCAATATATAAATATAATAAAATTGGAAGAAGAGACATGTTATGATTATCTGGTTTATTCCAGCTATCAAAATTTGTAGTACAATGTTGTCTAACCCAGCGTTTTCTTTAAAGATAAGATAATATTGAACTAGTCCAAATATTCATAAAAAAATATTTCTGACCAAGCTGGTCCAAAGATTTTGGACTTAGACGTCTACAATAGTTGTAGATTTGACTAGAATATAAAGTCCAGCAGACTTTATCATAGCCATCAAATGTACAGTGATATGTCATACTCAAGATTTCGTTGAGACGGGATTCACACTCCTTATATTAAAAATAAAGTACAATCTAATGGCGAATGAAGATTTGGTATGTGAGGATTCTACGACTGTGTGGATGGGAAATCTTTGCTTTTTTCTTTTTTAGTTGTTTAAGTAGGGTGGTTTTTAACTTGAAAATGATTTTGGTCTGTATGTCTTGTTTGTTTGTCTGATTTTAAAATGTCAGGGACATAGTTAGAATTTCGTAAATTAACTGTGAGTGTTTTTACAAATAGACTGTTAAGATTGAGATTAATAGAAACTTGATGCTTCATTGAAATATATATACAGAATTAAAATCAAAACTATTATACATCTATTTCATGCATTATAGAAAACTCATGTCCATTAATGTACACAATTTAAATAATTTATAAACTCATAAAACAATTCACATCACACTTGACTGTGACCCATTAAAAAATCAATTTGATAATTTTATATATAAAAAAACCATAAGAAGCTTCCAAGAGTTTCCTGTGCAGATCTCAATATGAAAGATGAAAATCAATAATTTACAGTCCAATAATCCAAAGCTTAAGAAAATCAGTAAATTACAATCCAATAATCCAAAGCTTAAGAGAAGGCAGATTCTCTGATAACTGCATAAGACAAATCGCCACAATCTAATCAGCTGATCCAACCATTACACACTATCACTTAGAAGCACCTCATAAAAGTCTTGACAGAATCATCTTCCTTTACAATGGGAGAAGCCAGGGACTCCCTCAACTGATGCAAACATTACCATACTTTCTTCAACCATGTTAGTCCTTTTCCTACAAGTTTTAACCTGTAAATCAAAAGCAACGAAACTCTTACATTCCCAATACAAATATGCAGAAATTACAGTAGGAACTTATTACAATCAATAAAACCAGACAAAAAGCATATAGAAATAATTTACTTTTTAATCAAAAACAATAAAGAAGAATCCTATCGATATACCATAAATGGCATGGGACGCGATGGGAAAACTAAGCAGAGATGTATACAACTCAATCTCTTGAACTGAGTTCTCCCATCAGCGCCCCATTCCTTTTATGCTCAACCACTTTGCCAGATATGTCTAATACTCATCGTCTCTGTGTCACAATGATCAATCTGGGCAGTTGTATATATACACAAATGAAGAAGACCGAATCTGTTGAATATCTCCTCTAGAGGAAAACGAATCAGATTGTAGTGGTCCATCTTTACATTCGAGGAAAGAAATGAAAAGAGATCCGTGTTGAATTGCAATAGTTACAATTGGACTTTTCACCTGTTTATAGAGTTACCATATAATTTTTCCAAAGAATACATAAACTTGGAATGACTGGTAAGCCCATGTCCGTTGCTTGGGTGTGAAGTAAGAAAAAACATCCGTAGGGGACGAGAAAGACTTTTATCTCTTAAAGACATCCATTGCCTATTTCTCATCAAACTTAATTGATTTTTTAATCTTAAATGGGCAAACTGCTAGTCTTAAATGGACACGTTGCTAATATACAAATTCATTTTAAAATTATTAACATTTAAATATTTTAGAAGATTTAAAATTAAATCTTGATTCTGTTGGAGATTTGATTTATGCACAAGTTTTAAGTTAGTGCAATCATAAAAAAATATATATTTATGTCTCTTTTGCTTATTTTGGACCCACTTCAATTTTCTTGTCTTAAATGTAAATAGTTTATAATTGACATATTTATACATAAATTCAGCTCATGACATTACACATTCATATTCCCTTTCCCTTATTTTGGGTTGAGTTCAATTTTCTTGTCATAAATGTAAATAGTTTATAATTGACATATTTATGTATAATTTCAGCTCACATGACATCACACATCCCTATCCCCTTAATCAATGATCTCTGGTTTTCTGTTCTTAGTACCTAGTTCTATATTTCATCATTTTACATCAAATTCACAAATGTAGACTTGACGTAGGTCATTTCCATTATCACAAATCTAATCTCTAAATTTATACAAATTCTTGCCTTGCTAAAAATTTCACTAGTCATTGTGACTTAACCTAGGGCATCTTTTGTTTTTTGGGCTTGGTTGTTGTATTTTAAGACATTCAATAACTCATTTGAAAAAAAAAATTAGAAACCTTCTGAGCATATCTAATCTAGAGTTAAATTTTGTAGAAGGAATAAAATTCATATATAAGCATTACCAGAGCATTACAACAACATACATCATCCAAGGCACATTGCACACTTTCTTGGTGTCCTCAATCTCTTGCTTAGAGTTGTAAAGCTAGTCCATCCGAAGGTCTAACTAAGAAGACTTTGACCCTCACAACTTAGTAGCTTCCCAAAAAAATTCCTAAACATAGCCAATCCTTACACATGTTAAAACAAAATAATTAGGGCAAGAAGACTGCAAGAGTCTATATTTTGATAGATCAAATCATCAATGACAAGGTTACATATACTTATCATGCTTAGTTATTCATTAGCATGTAATAAACTTATTCACGGGTTAGTGATAGAGTGCACAAAATTTATAATTCCTCAATGAATGGATTCCTATCACTTTGATAAAATTCACCCTATTATAATTTTTTTATATCTAGTTCAATTTTAACTGGGGATAATTATTGTAGACTTTTATTTCTTTAAGATATTTAGTCCCCACCTTAAATTTAACCCTAGAAAGTTGGCTTGAAAGGCCAAAAAGTACAAGTATGATTTCATGTGGAATCAGGTGGATTCCAAGACACCTGACAGTTGTTCATACAGTGTATCATTGATGAGAGTGATCTAGTCTATCTTCTTTTCATCACAAATATAAAGGATGGAGTAACACATCCAAGGATATTAATACTTGGAATTCGATAAATCAAAGACCCTACTAACAAGGTGATTGTATCCTTGAGATCTTCCTAGGATTCACTCTTATGGATGACTATTGTCATCTTCACTATAGACTTCCTTCTCTACAACAAGAAAAATATCATTTATAAATTGGTAGCTTATGTAGTTCTACTTTCAGAGTACTTAAATTCCTCCTTCATGTTTACATATTTTCATATTGGGAATAAGTGGGAATACCAAACACTTTTAGTGAAATATAAATTGATTTCCAAAATGGTTTGGCCTATAGGTCCTAATATCTTTATTTTCTTCTAATTGTATGCATTAGCACAAGCCAAGACTAGCTCTAGAGATTGGATAGAAATGGGAAAAGTAGAAGCTTGCTCCAAACTTGACTTTGAGATTCTTTGAGCCATGAGTGTTCTATCTCCTTCAATATTGACCCTTTCCAAGAGCTCTTCAAGCCAACATGTCCAAGATTTTTATCTCCAATATTTATATAGGGAAAAAATATCTTTGATTGAAGAAGGTATCTTTTAAATTTCTACTTCACTGCTTTTAGTTATTCTCCTTGCATATGTGCTCCAAGAACACACAAGGACATTAGATATTTCAACCATACAATCTCCATGGATAAGTTAGTGAGCCAAATAAAACCATTAGATAAGCGCAAAAACTATCATTGGGGTTGTACCATAACATCCACCATAGGAAACCTATATTTAAGAATTAGACTTCGGGATCCCAACATGATTCATTCTTTAGCTATTGAGGATCAAAGAAGCTTGAAGTTTTGAATAATTATAGGAGCATACCATTGATTGGTTTCAAATTTTTTAATCTCCTCTAGAAGGTTCTATACTAAAGAAAAAACAATCATTGAACCCAAGGGAATAGGCCTTTAGTGTTGGGAATAGGATGCCATTTAATTGCAATCCTGGAAACATATTTCATGTATCTCCCAAGTCCTTGGAAAGTGTTCCCCAACACTAGGATTAGAAAGAGATTAAATTTGAATGAAATGAACATGTAAATTGGCATTTGTGATTATTCCTAAATGATAGGAATGTTCATGTGGGGACGTCCAAGAAGAGCTCCTACAAGATAAGAGTACATGGGGCACCCACATGGAAGGTGGAACCCACCTTGCTTTAGTTAACTATTTGGAGGATTGATAACACTTCAGTAATGCATGTTTTTGTCCTACAAATTAGGGATTTATATTTACATGAGTGGAGTGGCACTATCAGTTCAGTATCAATTCATTTCAGTTTAGTTTAGTTTAGTTCAGTTATGGTTCAATTATCTTTAGTTGCATGTAGTTATTTTGAGTTGAATGCTAGTTCACTTGAGTTGACTTGAGTTGCATGACCAATGACTTCAATTGCATGGAAAATAATAGGTGGATACTTTCAATTAGGTGGGGATAATCAATCAAGCATAATGTTTGCATAATTGGTGGAGAGATATGTTTCAATTAACTAAGATTAACTTGGGACAACCTTGGGTGCCCAAGTTGGCATCTTTCAGTTAACACCTTTTGCATGAGAAGATACTTACAAGGCTCAATCAAGTGGGCCCATTCTTGGGTTCCAACTTTGAGGTGAAGTTTGCAAGATATTTTCTTGACCAAAGTTTAGTTAAGTGTTCAGTTTGGGGCACCTAAGTTGAGGAAGACTTTTGTTTGACTTCAAATTACATTGTGGAACTCTACTTGCCCGAATCTAGGTGTAGATTTTTGTGAGGAGCTTTATGCTCTTGTATTGTACAACTCTTCTGAGTTTTACATGCTCACTATTGCCTATTAATTGCAGCAAGTGGATGAGAGTTTGATGAGAGTTTATTGTCAGTTGTGAAGAAGGATTGTTGAAGGCAAGGAAGCATATCAATCAAGGATTGATATAGTATTATTGTAATCTTGTTCTAATGTTAAGTAATACAAGCACTATTGATTCTAGTGGAATTTTTTCCCGAAGGGGTTTCTCCACGTATATGTTGTGTCACTTCTATCTCATTGTCGAGCATTCTTCTACAATCTTCTATCTCTTTCTACAATTGGTAAAATTGATCTAAACAAATTAATCATACAAAAATAATTGTGAGAAGGAACACTTAATTAGATTTGCAGTCTCATAGTTTTACAAGTTTTAAGCTACAATATTACCTTTCATTTTCAACATTTAGAGAGTCTCAGGGATTGGGGGTACTCCTTAACATGTACACCAATAACCTAGGTATGCTTGAAGTCAAAATATTGAAAGAGTAAATCATAGTAAATTATTGGGGATTAGACTTTGGAGACACCACTAAAATTTTACTCAAATAAGAGCATCTCAAAACTGTGATCCCAAAAGTGTAAATCCATGTGAAAATTTTGTGGATTATCTATAAAAAAGGGCTGGACTAAACCAATACTCAAATAAGGGCACTCCAAAACCATTATCATAAAAGGGAAGATAATTGTGAAATATTAGGGATTATACTTTGGAGAAGCCACTAAAATAATAATAATAAAATAAAGACACTTTGAAACTATGATCCTAAAAGAGTAATTTAGTGTGAAACATGGGGGATTGAAATTTGGATAGATTGTTAATATAGTAATAACATAAAAACACTTTTAAATTTCATAATCCCAAAAGATAACTTAGTATAAGATACCAATCATTAGACTTCAAAGGGACTATAAAATGAGTACATAAATAATCTTGAGTATGACTAGAACACCAACTTTGAAAAAGATTAAAAAATTACTAAGGGAGTCAAGCTTTAGGGCCTCCAAAGGAACTCATCCCAAAAAAGCAATATCAAAACTAATCCCACAAGTTTGATGCTAGGAATTAGGGCTCATGGAAGGATGATGCCATCATGATATCATTAGGAAAAAATAATCCACAACTCTAACAAATATATCTGTCAAGGGAGAAAAGGGACCATACGACTATGACATGCAAGAAAAATAAACAAACAAAGAAAATGCAAAGTCAAAAGAGGAAAATGACATAAAATACCACAACATACAAATAAAAATAAATAAATAAAACTAAGACAAAGAAATAAAAAATAGACAAACAAAACTACCATCACCATTAACAAACCAAGGAGAAACCCTACCCAAGAAAATGATAAAAATATGAATGAGGTAGAAGATGAACACCAACTAATGCATTGTACACACATGAGTAAGTGAAAAAGATACAATAATAATCTCCACACTAGAACTCAAAATTATGAGGAAGGACAAAAACTAGTTCTCTAGATATAAAAAACATGGAGAATAAAGAAAAGTGAAAAAAGAAAAGATAAAATTGGAACAAAAGGAAAAAGAACATGTGTGGGGAAAATTTCCATTAATGTAGAGCCAAAGAGGTAGGTCAAGGTGAATCCTAGGTGTTGATATTTTGGATATTCTTTTATGGTCATGCTTGGATGACCAACCCTAAAATTCTAGCAAGGGAAAAATTTCAACCTACAAAGTGTCAAAGTTTCAGAGTTTCCTTTGTTGTCATGCTAGGATGATCAACTCTAAAAATTCAACAATGAAAAATACCAAGATTAGACAATAAAAAAGAATCAAAACAAAAAAAAATACTAATAATCAACCAAAATAAGTCAATCAACAAGGAAAAGAAATAAAAAAGAACATCCCTTAGTTAGGGTTTTGGAGGTTCCTTTACAATCATGATTATGATATCTATTCCACAAATGGAATTGTCTGGTAAGGGATCTATGATTTGGAGCACTATTAAAAGGGGATCCACTCTCATTAAGGATGGTCTCTTCTAGATTATACATAAAGGTGAATGTGCTCTCTTCTATATTGACTCTTGGGATGGCCAACCACCTACTATTTCTTCTTTTCCCAAACTTTGACCCTTGAGTGAAAAATTTTTAGTTGTTGGGTCGTCTACTATGGATAGGTTTAAATGTTCTTCTTTGGAGAGCGTGTCAATTTATTAGTGGCAGAATTCAAAAAGCTAGCCTAGAGGTGGTTCTCAGGAGGAACAAAATACTTTACCCTATATTCTTGTTGAGTGACCTTATTGCTCATCGAAGGACAAATATTTTCTTGCTTGGGGCCATGATTCTAAAGCTATTTATTTTGTGGCTCAGGGGTATGCAATTTTGGAGTCTCAACATGGTAACCTAAGAGTGTGCCCTTGGTGGAAACATATTTGGAATAAAATTGGTCAAGACCTAAGTGCAATATATTCCTATGGTTGTTGAGTGAGAACAAATGCCTCACCTAGGAAATTATTAGGAAAATAGGTTTATGTGGCCCGTCGCTCTGTTTCCTATGTGGGTGTAGTGAAGAAAGTACTAATCATTTTTTCAATGTTCTCTCTCTATGGAAATTTGGAGGATTTGGTGGAAGATCTAGAGGAGACCTTTTATGCATGCTTCATCTCTGCATGAATTTTGGGAGAACTTGGGCCTTCCTCTAGCTTCTTCTTCCTTTTTGGTGGTAGCTTGGGAGTTGGGCCTTTCCTTATTATTTGGCAAATCTGGCTAGAGAGAAATCAACATTTCTTTTAGGAGTGTCATCGTGTGGTTCTTCAGGTTTGGTATAACCTATAAAGAGTATGCTTAAAGAAACTATTGAGTCTAAGTTTGACCTGGGGGAGTCTTTGTCTTCATCAAAAGTGTATACCACTACTCTCCTTGAGCTTTCTTTGCCCATTTCC
>VDFB02021493.1:0-15241 GCA_007258455.2 Sequoia sempervirens | reverse complement strand
ATGAGCATAAATAGAGTGCATCCTTATTCCATTTGATTTGATCCTTGATGATGATATGTGGATTGACCAATGCTCTAGCATAACCTTGATTTGATATGATGATGATAAGATTGATTCAATAGAGATCTTGATAGCATGGAAGTATGATAGCTTGATAAGTGATAAAAAAAAGAAATATGAGAGCCTGTAAATATAGACTCTTGAAGAGGCAATATTAATGGCTAGAAATGATTGATGATGGATGGTTAAGATTGGAGGATTAGGGTTTGGACCAAAGATGCAATCATATGACAAGTGTCACGTGAGGGATAAAGTCTAGGTTTAGGATTTAGATAAGGAAAAAAATCCTTATGGAAATGGCTAGGATTAAGAGGTTAAATGAGATGAGTGGATAAGATGAAAAGATAGTTTGAATTTTTGATAGGTGTCTAGGTTCAATGAATCTAGACAAAAAGTTAGACATGTGAAGGGGACATTTGTCAAATGAGGATAAATTTACATTATGATCCATGTGAACAAGATGAGGGGCTATGATTATATGGACAAAGATAGAGGATAAAGGGTGATTGATTAAATAAATAAAGTATTTATTTAATTAATGGGATTGTGATGAAGGGATAATAATTAAATAAATGAAAAATATTTTTTAAATAAAAGATTAGGATAAGGATGAAAATAATTAAATAAATAATAGATATTTATTTAATTAATGGCTTAGGATGGGATAAAATGAGGTGTGGTTGGATAAGGTCATATTTTAGGTGTCTATATTTTTCCCCTATTTGATATGATGCCCCAAAGTGGTTTTATATCAAAGAAGTTTAAAACATAGTGGTTGAGAGAGGATAAGGATCAAAGATGAGAGAGGATAATGATCAAAGATGATTCCCCAATCAATGGGAGGATGGAAAAGGATGAAGAAGCAAAGATTAGGATGAATAAGAGAAGATTGATGATTAGGTGATGGGATGCCCCTTTGAGAGATACGCAGGTTAAGAGAACACAGGTGCACTCTCGAAATGGAAGGAAAATATGAGGGATTAGGAGAAAGAAGCATATGAATTGGAAGAAAAAAGAGGATGACAAAGATGAAAAGGAAGGAGAATTTGATGATGGTGGGTAGGTTATGCTAGTATGTATTGATAAATCTTAAGATTTGATATAGAAAAGGTAATTATGTACCAAGTTATGAACAACTAGGGTGACAAGGTAACCTTTGCATGGACTTGACACTCAATAAATGAAAAGCACAACATACTAGATAAAATGATGCCCTATTATACACCGGTTGTGACACACCAAGATACAAATAGATCAAGGTGATTGTAAGTAGGTGTAGTCATGGGTTAAAAGGATAATAATTAAAAAATAAATCAACACAAAAGATTCACTGCAAACATGTGATGTAATCAACATATCTCTTTCCAAAGATCAGATGATGATGATGATTGATTTTATTACATTAGGCTTGGATAACCACCAAAGAAAGGATTTGATAAAAATTATTTTCTTACATTGCACTTCGATAATCACCTAAACAAGGTTTTGGTTTGCTTAATCAAGCTTGGATAATCACTTGAGAAAGGCTTTGATAAGATGATGATTGCTTTATATAAAAAGGGATAAGATGACTAATTAATTCTCAAAAATGAGGCTTATGGTATGATATTGATTAAGGATTGATGTCTTTGATGCAATTTTTGGATTGATTGAATTTCAAGTCTGAGGAGCTCAAGATTTTGAGTTTTTTATTTTTTATTTTTGATGTTTTAGATGGGATGAAAGGATGATGATATTTTTATTATGTTTGAGATGGGATGAATATGATAGGAGATTGGATGGGTTGATGGGTTTTGATGCTTGATTTATTATGGATGAAGATGGGACTCCAAATGCATGAGACCTGAAGACCAAAGCGAAAGGAAACTAAGGATATACAAGATCAAATCCTTAACATAATGTAAATGTGACTTTCACATCTAACACATGGGGAAGGGTGGCTAACGATGGATTATGGTATGATAAGATGACACTAAACAAGGATCACAGATAATACATGATAGATTTATTATGGATGGATGGATGGAGATGGTAGTTTATTATGATATGGAAGGATGGAAACAAAAGAGGATGGGGTGGCATCCTAAGAGACGGTGGATAAGTGACTACTACACATGGCGCCTATTTCTAGGTTTTCATTATGGTACTTATCTAAGGTGCCACCAAAGTGATTTTCACCTTTGGATGGATTATTTCTCTTTAATATTTTATTTATTTTTTGATTTATTTTTCTGGATTTTCTATTTTTTAGTATTTTTGCATAAATGAGACTTAATGATGTTGCAATCATGGTGGATTCTCTTTAATAGATGGATTACAATGATGGATGGATGGATATGGATGGTATGAGAGGGATGGTGGAGGATGCTTTGTTTCTCAAATGGAGGGAGCTAAGGTATTATCCCTAATGTAGACACCACAAGGATCATCATGCTTCACACATAAAGGAGTTTGGGAAACCTTTGGATTAAAGCACGACAAGGGGTCACTATTTAAGGTCCATCGAGATACATCACCATAGGGGATGGAATAATGAGATGTATGTATGGATATGGGTGGATTAGGTAAAGTGTATGTGTTGCATGAAGATGATGAGGATGAAGACTTATGATCAACAAGATTGTTTCTTGATATTTTTCTTTAATAGATACCCATAGTTATTTTAGAGGAAGGGGCATGATAGGAGATGATTTTTTTTATTTTTTATTTTTTAAATTCTTGAATTTTATTTTTGTATTATCCACTAGCTTTTGATTTTGATTTTAACTAGAGGAATTTTCATTGCTTTTGCTTTTGCATTTTATTTTGGATCTCCATTTGATAAAGGCTTTTTATTTTTATATTTTGATTGATAGCCTTTTTATTTTTTGATGACATTTGTTGATCCAAGTCTAGGAGATGGATGATGTGGATGGGATGGTAATGATGTGTGATTTGTGGAAGAGATTGGCAATGCCCTCAATGAATTCTTTGTGACTATCCTTTTCAACATTGTTAATGTCAAAGGAAGCTTTCACACCCTTAGTGGGGTGGAAAGAAGGCTTATTAGAGGTGAGTAATGATGAAAAATTAATGTATGAAGATGAATATGGTGATGTGGTGTTGGTAGGGAAATATTATGAAAGGCCATAACTATTTTATAAGAACTTGCAATATTGGAATGGATTGTGATCAACATGTATATTCAATTTAGTTCCATTGTGGGGGAACTTTATGCATTGATGAAATTTGGATGGGATGTCTTGCATAGCATGAATACATGGGGGTCCAAGGAGGATGTTATAGGGGAGATCAAGGTCTAAGATTTGGAAAATAGTTTCAACTATTGTGGGTTTGGCTTGGATGGGTAGCTTTATAGATCCTTTAGATTCATGCTTAGCTTCATCATATTCTTTGATGGTAATCTTTGTTTGGGACAAAATCATCAAAATATCCCAATTTATTTATTAGACTTAGGTTGCAAAGATTAATTCTTGATCCACCATCTACTAGGATGCATTTGATTGTGATTTTGGAGGTATAGCATATTGTTATGGGATGGATTAATGGAAGACATGTATTTAGTGGAAAAGGTGAGGGATTGTGGGGATGATAAGTGTCCTATCATGGCTTGAAATTGAACAAGATCAGTGTCATTAGAGACATAGATTCATAGAGGGATTTCTCAAGGAGGTCCTTCAGGATGGGAGATGTTTTAAGTAGCTCGAGGATAGATATATGTGCTAGCATTCTGTTCAAGTGATCGAGGATGCTATATTGATGTGTAGGTTGGGAGGAGGGGCAGGCTCCTTAAATAGTAATTCAACCATGTCGAGTAGTGACGACACAATTAAGTGCTTTGAGAGTTATGGTGTCTACTCTAGAAGGAGTTTGTTCAATGCAGCCAATGATAGAGTCAGATGAGATATTATTATTGTATATATAAGGCACTATGTTATATGCAAAAGTTTTACAAATTACAATTATTATGATGAGGAAAAGATTGCATGAGGAGGTTTTATGTCTACGAACCTTAGTCACAAAATTGATTTTCCTTATACCAAGAGGGTTTAGGCACATTATGACCAAGGGGTTTGATGGGTGGCAATTAGATCATGTTGGCTTGGATGAGCTTTTGAAGGACAGTTTCCATTGGTTCACCCAAGGGGGTATATTCTCATCTAGTGTGTTGTTTAGGTTGAACCTTGGGGATAACTAAATGTTGTTTGGGAGCTATATTGTTATGATATAGTGATGGTGGATGTATTTAAATATTTTGAACATGTTTTGAATCAATCACACCATCATTGACCACATTTTTTTTTATTCCAAAAATGAGATTTGACACTAGATTGGGGATTGTTGTCTTTTCCTTCTTTGTATATCTTGAATAGGTCTTTGGAAATAAGGGATTTTTCCATGGAAAATAATTTTTCTATGATCTTATTAAAGGATTGATCACATTGCATTTAAATATGGAAGCCCAAAATAGTGTATAGGTTCTCGACAAAGATAGTGCTGAGTTTTTTTTTCAGGTATAGGCCATGAAAGTGACTAGAAAGATGTCTCCATCATTGAAAGAATAAGGAAAAGGATTCACCATTATTTTGTTTGCTATTGCAGAGGTCCATAATGGTGATATCATGTTATATGTTATAATAAAAGTGAATGACAAATTTATTTTCTAGTTTGCAAAATGTTGTGATTGTCCCATGGGGGAGGTGAGTGAACCAATCAAGGGCTTGTCCGCCCAAGATTCTATTAAAGAGCCTCAATAGGTAGGAGTCAAGATAGGAGACCTCTTGGCATGCAATGTAGAATTATTTTAAATTCTCGCTAGGATATCCCTTTCCCTTGTACTTGTCAAATTTAAGCATTTCAAAATTTTGGGGAAAGGGGAACATGGTGGTGGACTTGTCGAAAGGATAATGACGTAGTTCTTGAAAGGTATACGATTTCTTGTGGTATCCTAGTTGAAGTCCCTTAAGGATATCCTTTATTTTTTACACATCTTGGGATAAAGTACTTGTGAATTTGAAGGGTTGTGTTTGATAATTGGATATGGGAGGTTGAGAAGATGCTGGCATTGGCAAGATGATGAAATAGATTAAAATGGGAGAAGATGGGGTAAAGATGAGATTGGATTAGAATTCTTGGAGAGACAAGGAAGTGGGAGGATGTTGGAGTAATGTATGAGAGGGGAGAATTGAGGTTTGGAAGGAAGGGAGGAATTTTGAGTGTGGAGGGGATTCTGACATGTAAGTGGATGTGGATATTTAGGTTTGGAGTGATGGAAACAAGGAGATTGGAAAAGATGTAGAAGAAGGACATGAATATTAGAAGAAGATGGAAGATAGGTGGATGGAAGGAATAGTGGTGGAGGAAGGAGGCATGGATGGATGGAAAATGGTGGATGGAATGGATATGGAATGGAATAAATGGTGGACAGAATGAAGGGTGGATGGAAATGGAATGGATGGAATGAAGGAAATGGGGAAGAACATGGAAAGGAATGATGGATGGAAGGACAGTGGACTGGATGGATGAAGGAAGGAACAGTGGAAGGAGAATGAGAATGGATAGAAAGGTGATAAGGATGAAATGGATGAATGTAAATGTGATAATGATAAAAATGGATATATAAGACCAATGGTTTCTCAAGCTAAACTAGATCCTTTATTGATAATGATGGGGTTTTTATTACACTAGAATTTGATAATCACCTAGGAAAGTCTTGGATTTGCTCACTCAAGCTTGGATAATCACTTGATTAAGGCTTGGATAAAGGATGATTTTGATTACCTAAGCATGGATAATCACTTAAGAAAGGCTTGGATATGCTTACTTAGGCTTTCATAATCACCTAAGCAAGGCTTTGATAGGGATTTTGATAGCAAGGATTAGGATCTAAATAAAATTTTGACAAGATTGATTTTGATGAGATATGATATGGATTATGATTGGGTGATGAGATAGGATCAAAGATGATATGATATGATAAGATTGATATTGGATAGGAAGATAAAGAGGGTCAATGATGAAAGAAATGATGATAGTAGATGATAATGAAATGATGATAAAGATAGGATGATGACTAATAGGGGCAAGGTCTAGGGATGATGGTTGTGGTGACTAGGGTATGATAATGAATGAGGTTGATAAGATGAGGGTAATATGATAGATTTTGTATGGAAATGATGCAAATGGTCAATGTTTAAGGTGAAATGATGGTTGAGGATGGGTCTCATAGGTCTACTCTAGGGTTACAAAGGTCAAGTTTGAAAATTGAGGTCTCAAGATGGTCAAAAGATAATTAAAAGACAAAGATGCAATTTCAAGTAATAGAGGAACCACTCTATGGAAAAAAAGGTGTAGATTTGTGAAACTGAGGTGCCTTTCTATGGAATAGAGGTGCAATTTCACAAAAAGTTGTGTAGAAGCACCTAAGGATGATGCACATGCATTGAGGGATGAAAAAAATCACAATTTGATAGTCTAAGATGGTTTTTGAGGAATTATAGAAAGAGAATCAAACAAGAAGACACAATGGTTGACTTGACTTTCAATGTGATAAGGATAAGTGGCTTCATTGGTATTACACATGTAAACATGCCAAGCACAATAACACAACCCTATATCTAGTCAAGTACATGTGTTAACTTAATATGGGCCCACCATCCAAAGGATAATACCTTCAAATGAATCTAGGTGACTAGGGTATTCAAAGGTCGTGTACCACCTTTACATCCCTTACCTTAGAAGGACAAGGTCCTACCAAGGGATAGTTGTCACCTCAACAAGAGAAAGTACATGGTAAGTAACTTCAGGAATGATATTGTACCCTAGACCACACTAAGAAATGACCAAAAGGTCTTAAAGGATTCTAAAAACATTTTTCTTAGTGATTATATGAATGGTGAGCTTGTCTAATACTGCCCAAGGTTAGGAGGGTTTCTCCTCTCATCACCAAATAAGTCTCGATGGATCAAGGGTCTTGTGGCTTGGATCAAACAATGCTAGCTACACTTTAAGGTAAAAATTTCTCTCTCCCCTCTTTATATACCCTACCAAAAAATGTGTTTAAGGGTTTCCTTGAGGTGATGAAATCCCCAAGCAATCCTCCTAATGGTAAATACTATACTAGGTGCTTTTGGTCACCATGATCACATGAAGCGAAAGGAGAGAGCATACACACAAGCTAGTAACCCTTGGGATAAAAATTAGAACTTAAAAAAATTGATAAATTTGAGACTTATAATAATCCAAGATCACACTAAGTGCAAGGAGAGAGCATACGTCTACACACACATCCAAAGATGATAAACAATATTCATTAACCCACTAAGTTACTTTAGATGTCTAGACTAGTGGAAAATAAAGCCTTGGACCAATGAGTCTAAATAAAATCATTATTAATCTCAATGATAAAGATCTTTGAAAAGCGTTAGATAGTTACAACACTTGTTAGTTTCTCAAAATGAAGGTTAGACGAGGAAAATAAGTCAAAAAACCTAGAAATTGCAATTTGAAACAAAAGTCCAACTTTAATTGATAGAGGTGCCACTTTATGCAATTGAAGTGTATCTTGGTGATTTAAAGGCACAAATATATGAAGAAAAGGTGCAAATATATGAAACAGAGGCACCATTATATGAAATAGAGGTACAGTTTCACAAACAAGGCCTCAAAATGACCTCCAAAAGACAAAAAATGAGATTTTTCACCAACCCAATTGGGAAATATTCTAGATAAAGCTATAAGGAACTTGAAAAAAAAATATAGCCAAAATATGTTAGTTTATATGCTCAAAAGATCTTAAAATGAAGAAAACCCTAGATATCCTAGAAATCTTGTAAGAAACCCTAGTTTTGCAAAACCTTAAAAATCCTAATTCTTGCAAGAAAAGAATGAATCAACCCACAAAAATAGAGTTTAAGAATAATTCAATCCTATAAAACAAGGTCTCAAAGGTTATCCAAACCATAGATCTATCTCAAATTGATCAAATGAAAGCACAATTCTTGGTGATAGAGGCATCACTTCATAGAACACACGTTCCACTTTATGCAATAAAGGCACAAATATATGAAACAAATGTTAATTTATGTGAGATAGAGGCACCAATTCACATTTTCAGACCAAAAAATGACATATGCATCACAAAAACTCACAAAATCTTCATAAAAATGATAATATAGGGATGTGGGTCTTACAAGGCGTGCCAAAATAAAGAGCTTGATAAAATATTGAAGATAAACAAAGGAATATAAAAGAAATAAAAAGCACAATTCCTTCACCTAGAATATTTTCTTCTCTCCTTGATGAGTAGAAATGGAGTGCACCCTTATTCTATTTGATTTTCTCCTTGATGTAGATATGCGAATTTCCCAATGCACTAGCATAACCTTGATTTGATATGATGATGATAAGATTGATTCAATAGATATTTTGATAACATGTATGATAGCTTGATAAGTGATGAAAATGAAGGATGAGAGCCTCTAGATATAGACTTTTGAAGAGGAAAAATTAATGGCTAGAAATGATTGATGATGAATGGCTTAGATTGAAGGAGGATTAGAGTTTGGGTTAAATATGCAATCATATGATAAGTGTCACATGAGGGATAATATATAGGTTTAGGACTGATATAAGGAAAAAAATACTTATGGAAATGGCTAGCATTAAGAGGTTAAATGATATGAGTGGATAAAATGAAAACATAGTTTGACTTTTGGATAGGTTTCTAGGTTCTATGAATCTAGACAAAAAAATTAGTTAGACATGTGAAGGGGACATTTATCACATGAGGAAAAATTTAGATTATGATCCATGTGAACAAGATGAGGGGATAGGATTAGATGGACAAGGATAGAGGATAAAGGGAAATTAATTAAATAAATAAAATATTTATTTAATTAATGGGATCATGATGATGGGATAATAATTAGATAAATGACAAATATTTATTTAATTAAAGGATTAGGATAAGGATCAAAATAATTAAATAAATAATAGATATTCATTTAATTAATGAGTTAGGATCAACTAAAATGAGGCGTAGTTGGGTAAGGTCAAATCTTAGGTGTCTAGTCAAAAAATTGAATGTGGCATTAATAAAGAGGTTGAGATAGCAAGAACATTAGCTCTACAATTTATGGCACGTATAATATATTAAATAAAAAATGCATCAAACCATATTTTAACATCCCTTACTTGACTATTATAACATCAAATACAATCCTTTTTTTACTTGGAGTTGCTCATTTATTTGCTTAACAATAAATTTTCTTCTCTTACTATTAACATCTTGATTTTCATAACACAAGAATTTTTAAGACACAACAAAGGTGCCTCACACTCTACAATATTATTAGGAGAATCAAATTTTTAGTGATAAGAAAACAATATACCTTGTATTTTGAAAATATTAGAATAATACCAACTCATGAACCCTCTATCAAACAACTTCCATCAAACTACATAGTCCATAATGTTGGTTCTTATGCTTAATCTAGTTTGGAATAAACCTGAAATATGCTAACCAATTTTTTCAATGAAGTAACACAACATAACCAACACTTAACCAACTTGATTAGCGTTAGCTCCAAATAGAAAACCAAACTAGAAAAGAACTCACACCAACAATGCACACTCAATCCCAATGAGGAATAGGTGTTGTCATATGGTGGAGGAGCTAAATGAAAAATACTTGAAAGAACTGCATCATAACGCCAAGAATGCGCACCACCTGGCAAGATCCCATTGAGGGCGAGTTAACAGCACTGAGCATTAATTGAAAACTGTAAACAATAGGTGGATAACCAAACGCTGAAATTTCACGCCTACCACTTGGCCAGCAGGGTTAATAACACAAATTCATTCCCCGCGGCATCACCGCGAGTGTGGAACCACTTTTGTTAAAGCAAGTATCAAGAGAGATTAATTGTTCTTTCTCCACACTGGCGGTAAACCATCCAGGGGTTACAAATGTATGAAATTATAACAAGTAATTGCAGCAATAACAATGGTTGGATTAGTACTACTAAATCTCAACCTTACAATCAAGGAATCTGCAAATACAAGTATTACAATGATAGAGAATAATGCTAAGATGTAAAGAATGAATGCTTTACAATGTTTATCCCTCAAATGATGAAGTAAAGGCCAAAAAACAGCAAACTAATGCAATCTGATATAAAAATCTGAGTTCTGGAAATTCTGATCAGCAAATAGAAAACACCATGAAATGCTCATAACTTCATCAATATACCTTCAAATTGACTGAAACCTTTTGCAAAGGCTCTCTAGGAGTATGGCGCCCAAGAACAAGTCATAAAACAGCATCAAATCCTCCACATTTATTTGGCACGAATCCCAATGTTCTCTAAGAAGGTACGGCCTGGCTGGAAGGGCGATTTTGCTCTTAAAAATCAGGTTCTTTGAATTTAAGTCTCATCTTCTGTGAGAAGGGTCGCCCAATGTCAACAATCACATAGCACAAATACCCAGAATGAAATAAAATTTACTCACAAAGCTGTATACAAAATTCACTTTCAGCTGTAGATGAACCAGCAACTCAAAAATGATAATAAACTCCAAAATTCTTCAACAATAGGCTCAATCTGCTAATCTGGATGAGAAGCAGCAATAAAACCAATTAGGTGTTGTCTTTCAAACACGAAATTGATTGGAATCTAGGAGGTAAGCATCCCTCGAAGAAAATCACAATGTCATTTCGACAGCATAACTTTAGCAATTAACAATGGATAATCAGCTCTTCAAACAACAACAATATATAAGCTTTAGTTGGCAAATGAAGCAACAAGAACTTCCTCGAATCAGCTGAATCACTCTTAACTCCAAAAAGTGGATGCCCACCTTTGCCTCTTTACTTTTGTGAAAGGTCAGTCATCCAACCTTTAAGACCATTTACATTGCGTAACAATAAACATTTATTAAATAATTAAAGCCGCCTATTTTAACTTCCTATGTCCCCTTCTTTTAAAACAACTGAAGTCAATGGCCCAGTATGGGGTACAATCAAGATATCAAAATTGACTAAGTTTTGAAACCCAACCATGATAACTTAAAATACAATGCCCAAGCCGCAAATTAATGAATTCAAGCAAAAGCTATAAACCCATAAATGTATTAAACCAAATTGATGATGATACCGACAAAATGAACCACGAAATTAGTAAATGCCAAAGAAGTTAACTTCAAACCATCGAAACAAATCAACACTGAATCAGAAAGTGATTACCATGATGGATGATCAATAAAAGATAGACTTATAAAATAGCAAACTTATAAATAGTGGAAGTCCAACATCCTCCGGCTAAACCGAAAGAGATCCGAAGAGAAACCTATACTTCATCACTTACTTGATTGAAACAAAAGCAATCCAAAAGAAGAGGTATGGCTTAAAATGGGGAGCATTACAACATTCTAAATTATGTCTGGCAATGCCACAACACTCCAAATTGATCCCACCAAACATATAGGATTCCGGGGTCCCATGTCCATCTCTGAAAAACCCCACCATGCTGATGCTGCTCTACTCTGATCATACAAATGAAATCATTGCACCAAAACTGCACTAACCATCCTTGCAACCTCAAAGTGATAACATGCCTGAAATTCAAGTCGAACAATATAGAAGGAATTGAATCAAAATCTAGCAGCGTCTCATGCTCAATAAACTCTGAGGAATTAACATCTGCAATGTCAATGTCAATCACCATTCTGAGAACAAAGAAGAATAATCTAAACAACTCAAAAATATTCTCATCAACATCACTCCTCAAAGCATCAAACCAAATCACAACAGCAAATGTGATTCCATCATAGCTGTTTGCAAAGGAAAAAACAGCTCTTTGCAAAGTCATAGCAACTGCATCCTCAAAACTCCTTAAGGATGTATAATGCCTCCTCTGAGTAATTCTGACATATTCAAGAAAAACTCTGAAAACTTCCACCAATCTCTCCCCCAAAGTCTCAAAAAGTTGAACCAAATCAAGCAAAGGTTCGCTGCTCCAAACACTAGTGCAAGAGATTGTATAAAGAAAGCCACTAGAACATAACTTGAACACCATCCAATACTGATCTGAATCACTATGAAACATCATTACCCACTTTTGGAGCCAAAAATCATCACTGAAAAGAGGTTGTGAAGAGGAAAAATGAATGTACCAGCTGCCTATGAAAACTGAAATGAACCACTCAAAGTCTGATTTTAGGAAAATCAGCATGCAAGGGGTTGTAGGATTGCTGCAAAACTGGAAATTAGCATCTATAATATCACAACAACTCATGCCCAAGGCTGGACACATCCTCTCAAGGAACTCCAACCTAAAATAAAAACATCCTTTGTTCGATATATCTTCCCAATCCATTGGTCGATGTGCAAAAAGAACCATCGAATGGTTAATAAGGATGGGGACAGCATCAAAGAATCTGAAAATTGAACCCATATCTCTCCAATGATTCCTCTTTCCACTTGTAACAATCTCCATCAAGCCATGTTGAGGATCCCAAGCATGGATACCCAACTGGAAATGTTCCCCAATGCACCAAAAAGAGAACACCACAGTTCTCCAAGTGTTAATCAAAGCAATTTGCAAACTCAAGAAGTTAGTGTCTTCTTTGATAAACCCATGTAGCCCATCCATGAAAACATCAACATCAATGGAGCACAAAACAAATGTTGTCCATAATTCCCATTTCCCCAAAGGACTAGGGTGAGCCAAAACATCACTCAACCCAAGAGATAGATTGTTAAGAAGGTAAATTGCCTGTTTAGGTTCAACTTTCTCCCAAACTTCATGAGTAATAAGTCTGGAATCTTCACTCTTTGCTGCTGCAATGGAGTGACCAGCAACTACCAAGACTTGTTTTATTGACACCTTTAAGCCAATGTTGAAGAAATCTCCTTGAGTCCACACTTTCCATGTGAATACTTCATCCTTGATCCCACTTATGCTTTCATTATCAAAATGCCCTTGATGATTACTACTCACAAAACATGGCACACTTTCATAGAAAATATCTATCACCTTATGATTATCCAAATCATGTGAAGATAATGGACTGTTGTTCTCAAAAATATTATCTTCATCCCTTTCGTTGGTGTCTTCATAGAATTCAAACTCATCTTTTTCAACTTGTGGATGCTCACCATTAGTTGCCGACCCACAAAGTGTAGCATGCTGAATACTACATTCATTATCCGTTAAAACATCTATCGCATAGCTGCAAACCATTCCTTCTTGTGGCAAAGTCTCTTCCCAACTCAAGAGTTCACACTCTTGATGTACTTTCCAATCACCATCAACATATGGGATCATCTTGGCATTACGCAATGTTTCATCATTATGGAGTTCATTTATTCCTTCAACTATTTGTTTGATCTCCATAATCCTTGTATTAACTTCTTGTTCCTTAAGGGTAGCTGCAATAGATGAATGATTTTCTGCTTTGTATAAAGAATGATGAGCTAAGGTAAAATCAAGGAAAAGCCTATCCATCTCTTCCTCCTTCTCTTGGTAGGCATCATAGGTCTCCTCTGCAAACTTAATAGCATTATCCCTATCTGAGAGCAAATGCAAATAATCTGACTTTATGGATTCCAATGCCTCTTTGATAGATTGCATCTTGGAAAGAGAGTCTCCATCTTTACCTCCATTTAGTTTCTCTTCAAATTGAAACTTCCAGCAAAGTTCCTCAATGAAGTGATATGTGCTATCAAATCTTGATAACACTTTAACAATCTTCTCTTCTGAAACCAATAAATTATCCTTCAAAACTTGCAGCTCTTTAGACCCTTGATCCCAATCAGCAAAGAAGCTATGCTCATCAAACATCAATTTTTCTGATTTGTTTTCCTTGACATGATTTTCAAAATCAGCCTCCTTTCTAATCTTATCACTGCATAACTCCTGAATCGAAGGCTTGTCAACAACTTCTTCAAACAAATTAGTACCTCTATCTTGACCTTTCAAGTTCTCATACTCTTCTTGTGCGTAATTTTGAAAGGCATCCAAATCATTTGCTGATTTTAAAACATTCTTCTCTTCAACATAAGAAATCATGTTCACATTAGCCATTGCTGCAACTTCTCCTCCAAATATCACTTCATTACTTTTATTACAAACTGATTTTTGAACTTCATCAGGATCAAAGGGGAATTTATCCCACTCCGGTTCTTTATCATACCTTGGTGACATCGCACCCAGATCCCAAATGTGAAAGGTTTGATTGCAATGATCAATAGGAAAGAGATCATCATGCTCCTCTTGAACTATTGACTCTTTGAATGAGTCACTCTTCAACCCACTTGAACTGAAATCTTCATCTATAACTTTCTCCACAGATGTAGTTTGATAATCAAACCCACTACCACCCAAGTCACTAGCATTATATCGGATTAAAGAATCATCAAAGCTGGTTGCTTTGAATATTTTGTCATTCTTTTCTTCAATGAAATTATCTTGAGTAGATGTGTTGTTGATTTTATCATTAGTGCCCACATACATACCAAAGAAGTCTTCTTGGACACTTGTCATTAATTCTTCATATGGAATTGGCTCAGCATAAAGTAGAGAATTATCCTTCACTAAATCTTCAACAAGAGATAAAAACACATCGGAATCACCACCAACAACCTCATTTTCGTAATGGTCATAAGCTGGTTCAAAGACACCATTAGTATTTTCTTCATCTTGCTCTTCTTCAACGTACTTATCCCACACAACTGTTCCACCAGCATCTTTTGAGAAGCCATTTGTCTCGAGATCTTCATTGCTTGAATCCTTATTAGGACTCAAGACTGCTGTAATGATCTTCTTACCATAATAATCTTCATTATTTCCCATCCCATGCAAGCCTAGGGATGTATTTTGGGACTCTAACTTAATCTCCTCATTTGCCAAGGTATCTTCATCAAGCCCACTTTCATTTTGAACCAAAATGTGCACCTTGCTTGTGTCTTCTTCAACACTAATTGACTGATTTTTCTCTTCAATTTGCTTACTTGTGTGCTGCAAACCACAAACAGATCCTTTTGCTTCTTCCTTCCTTGATTCTTCAACCATGGCAAGTTCTACTTCCTCTTTAATCATTTTTTTTATGTAGTTGACCATAGCCAACTTTCCAGGGTCATGAATCACCGCACAATTCAAAAACGTGTCAAATGAAACAT
>VDFB02021492.1:0-46535 GCA_007258455.2 Sequoia sempervirens | reverse complement strand
GCTAAAATATGATTTTTTTTTTTAAATGTGATGATTGATGCCATTGCTCTCAATGTGAATTACTTATAATCTCTTTTATTTTAATCATTTTAGATTGATGAACTGTCAACTTTCTCGGATAGTCCATCTCCATCGGTGACTCGCATTCTGTACAGTACAAATGATATTTTAGCTCGCAGGTATCTTTTTTCTATGTAGCTTTGCAATCCATTTCAGCTTCTTGAGCTTTGCCAAAAAGCTTTTATATTGCACTGATTTACATGTTTATATATGGTGCATAGATTAAAATGTGGCTCAAACTGTGTAGGTATATGACTCTCTTTTGATTTGATTCATTTGGAACCATTTTGTTGACAAGAAGTATCTTAAAGGATGATTTGGATGTGTTATAGGATTTAATTGGTTCAATCCTTACTCTGGCTGTGTCTAAAGGCTTTCCCATATAGATGTGTATTTTTTAACATTCTCTATGTTTTTAGCTGACCAGAAAAGTGTTTAAATTTTATTTTCATTTGATAGTGGAATAGATAATACATGAAGATAAAGAAGAATTTCCTACATTGTCAAGATGCCGCCACTTGAAGAGTCAAAATGCAAACTATTAATATTTTTTCTTTCATCAATTTAGCTTAAGTTGTATCATCAAATAAAAAAAATTCTGTTGCTGATTTTGGAGCCCTGCCCTATAGCTGAGAATTCATCCACAGATGTAGCTTAAAGGTGCCCTCTTGTTCTCTCTGTCAATAACAAGTATCGATCATCAGTTTGTAACTGATACAATTTATCCCCATTCTTATTTCATCCTTTGTGATCTTTCATATTGTAGCTTAAACAACCACCTCTACTGTTTGAGATTTTGTTCAGTTATTTAAAATCAATGCTTCTGATGTTTTTTATAACTTATTTTCCTCACATATTTATAATTAGAAACTTTATACCTTTGGTTGCATGGATGGATTTAAAGAAAACAAATACAAAATATAAGTCTCACAGAATGGAGTTCTGTAGGGCTATGTCAATATATAATAAGTATCTACATCAGACTACAATAAAATTCTAAAAATAAAGAATCATATTGTCAAAACATATGACATACATTGGTGGAGTGAGCTTCAGACTGATGCATAGGGTTAAGTTTATTTGGAATGACCATCTAAATAAAGTGAACTCTATTGCTATGTTATATTGATTTGAAATCTCATTCTAGATAGGCATTGATCATGGAAACTGATAGGTTTTGATTGTTTAGAACTTTAGTCCATTATCAATGTTGTATAGTTTAGTTGTTCTAACTTCTAAGAGGCTCTTAGAAATTCAAAGTTGTGACAGGAATGGAACTCAAAGGAATGGTCCCCTAATGGGGTTTGTATAATGTCAACAATTAAATTTTTAATCAATGAATTTCCTTTTTAACTCAAGTTCTGATGCAATAATGCAGATAATACTGTTTCTGGTTACCATTATGTTATTAATTGGTTATTCGTGTGCCATTTATTTTAATCTTGTTCAATTCTTCTAATGATTTTGTATTTTACTTCCATAGTAATTGGTTTATCATGGATTTGAAAGTTAACTTACATCTTTATGCCGTAGATTCTGAAGCTAATGTTAAATAGTCACACAGGTATATTAAAGGCCTCATGGAAGGAGCTGGTCTTATTGTCCGCGAGGATGCTGTAGGAAATATATTTGCCCGCTGGTGAGTGTACTGTACCATGTAATGTTAATTCTCATTGTGTACAGTGTCAATATGTGGTTTACATATTCAACAATAATTAATACTTGAAAGCTACCAAAGCATTGGAATTTTACAATTGATAGACTTAATGATGACCCATATACCATTTTAAAAACTGATACATATTTCAAAGATGATCTAAAATGCAACAAAGGTGAAAAATAGTGTTAGGACAATTTTCTGTAAGTAGAGGGGAATATTTGCATAGATGTAAGAGACCTGGTGTCTCTCAACCCCAACTATGCTGAATAATAAAGTTTTTTGTCTTGTGTTTGATGGGTTTGTACTTGTCTTTGTGTTTTGATCATATATTGGCAATGGTTTGATACAACAATATAATGCAGCAAAACAGGAGATGTTGCAATAATAATTTTTTTACTCAAACTGAAATTGCATTGGAAATACACAGCTGAAAATTCCAGATTTTTATACCAGCTTAAATACTCAATATTTTCATAATGTATTGACAACCCAGTTCATAAAATAACCCCTATTATCTAAAACAACAATACCCAGAAAATCTAAGAGTTACAATTTATGAACTCACAGGTAAACATGCCTTGAAACCCTCTGATCAGCTACAGCAGTTCACTGTTTTGGATGCCCAACACATAATCCAGTCTTCTCCACCTTGATTTCACAGCTGATATTAAACTATGACCTTGCCATCCCCAATGATGAAGTGTGCTCATCAATACCATAGGCGTTTCAGCCTATGAAGAACACGCACAGCCACTAGATGATTCTGTACGGCCCTAGCAGCAATAGTACAGCCTGGAGTTGCAATAATTCTGCCCAGAACTGTTGTTACAACATTATCTATGGCAGCTGGTATGAGCTGCAGAGTTTCCCCATGAAGTTCCTTCAAATACTTATCAAGATCTTCACAAATAAGCACAATACCATAGCAAACACTATTCACGCGTACTGTAGCGCGGGTATTGTAGCAGCAATGAAAAATATTCAACAATGCTTAATGTATTCAATGTTGATCTTCATACCTTGATCTGCAATGAAATAATTCTAAAACCCTACAAACACTGAGCTAATTGTAGCACATCAAGCCCACGCCACTATAGCCGACCAGACATAAATAAAAAGCTTGAAATCTGATTGATAATGGCTGCTAATGATGAATAATTAAGCAGACCATTTCGACATCGCCCATTGCAATGGGACCTCGCCGCTTTTGCCTCGTATGTATTGCATGTCACTTGTCTTACAATGAGGCCATCATTTTGAGGGTTCCAAGTCACCACCACGAGTCATCCGAGCCAAGTCAAGAATCCATGCTTGAATCAGCGTGTAAACGTCACCATCGTGCTTAGAAGGCCTAGGAGACGAGGATCGACTGTCGTTTCAGTCAAATCCGACACTTCCAAATTTTTAGGGTTTCTCACCCCGGGCCCCCTATTTTTAGGACCTACTTTGGCACTTTGGGCAATCGGGATCCCATTTTTAGGGTCTATTTTGGAAAGTTGCTATTTTTGGAAAATTTCTATTTTTGGAAAGTTTATTTTTAGAAGGTCCGAATTCAAAACGCACCTTAAGTTCAAAACCTTAGATCTCGTGAAAATCGAATGAAAATTTGAAATTAAAACTCGAAAACAAGTAAAAAAGCGTGAAAAATCAGACCAAGAACACTCGAACTCTGGAAAATCAGTCAAAACCAGTTCAAGATCAATCAGATCTGAAGATGAAATCATGAGGATAAGCTCTTAAAATGGTGAAATCTGTGAAAAATGTGCTTAAGTCTGAGGATCGCCATGGAAGAATGATGAAGGAAGGTGTAAGAAATGTCAGGAAGTTTATGGAATTCACCCAGCAACAAGGAAGAACATCCTTGGACCTTCCAAAGTCCGCCCAGCACTTAGGAAGCATGTCCATGCATCTCGAAGGAACATCCTTGGATCTTCCAAAGTCCGCCCAGCATATAGCAAGCAACATCCTTGCATCTCATGAAGTCCGCCAAGTTCAAAGGAAGGATGTCCAAAAAGTTCCAAAGTCCGCCCTTGATATCCTAGGATGCTTTGAAGTCCGCCATGCAGCAAGGAGGCACATCCTAAGACCTTCCAAAGTCCGCCAAGGATGTCCAAAGGGGCTTGAAAGTCCGCCATTCACAAAGAAGCATGTCCAAAGGGCTTGGAAAGTCCGCCTAGGCATGTAGAAGAAGGAAAAATCAAAATTTTCACTAAGTATTAATGCCCAGCAAAGAGAATTTCGAAAATCTGCTAAGTATGGGGGCCTAAAAGGGTGGAAAATTGAACTTTGGCTAAACATCATGACATTTCCAAGAGGTAGAATGTTTAGACAAGTGCCAAGAACTCATGAAGTCCGCCCAGCACTAAGCAAGCATGTCCTAGGATCCTTTGAAGTCCGCCATGCATCAAGGGAGGAAGTGCTAAAAGGTTCCAAAGTCTGCCATGCACTAAGAGGGAAGTCCTTGACACTTCCAAAGTCCGCCCAAGGATATCCTAGAAGTCTCTAAAGTCCGCCAGCCTTAAGGATCCTTGTCCAAACATCACCTAAAGTCCGCCATCTGCTTAAAAGAGAGATGCAAGAGGGTTATGAAGTCCGCCCTTGAAAGATTTGACTTGGCTGAAGACTATCCATGAAAATTTTGAAATTTTGCCTAAGTGTAAAAGCCTAAAAGGTGGGAATTCGAAATTTTGACTAAGTATTGTAGGATTTCCAAAGGGGATAAAATGTTGAGATAAATGCTAAAGTGTTGAGGAAATCCGCCCTAGAAAAGAGGGACGTCCAAAAATGTTCATCCTAAAGACTTACAAAGTCCGCCATATACTTGGAGGAGGTTAGCAAGGTATCAAAGACATCCATGATCCTCGTCCAAAATGTCAAGGAAGTCCGCCTAAGATGATAAGATTTTTGGCTAAGTGTTAATGCCAAGTCTAAGAAGAGGTTCGAATATTTGCCTAAGTACAGAGGCTAAAAGGATGGAAAGATGAGAATTTTGACCAAGTATTGAGACACTTTCGAGAGGTCAAATGCCAAGTTTGAAAGGACATGTGCTAAAGAGGATTGGGACGTGGCAAGAAATAAAACGAAGTGTGCCTAACACGATGAGGAAAAAGAGACAAAATTTGCCTAAGTATGGAAAATGTTAAAAATTGCCAACTTCGACCGAAGAAAAATGCGCAAGGCAAAGAGAAAGGAAGGATCGTCCTTGGCCGGAAGGAAGGAGAATATGTCAGACATCAAGGAAATCCGCCCAACGAAGACATCCAGACAAGGATTTTGCCTATAAAAATTCGACTGAGCAAGAGAAAATTTGACTTTGGCAGAACAAAATAGGCTCAGTGCTATTAAAAATGTCGCCATGGCAGAAGAAAATAGGGATCTGGCATAACATTTATTGACGGAATGGCTTAAATTTTGGTTTGGCTAGACGAAATTAAGGACAAAATTGGAAAATACACTCTTAGCCAAGAAAAATGGAAGGAAAATCGAAATAGCCATGGGTCCAAAACGAACGGGTTGGAATAAATTAAAATATTTTTAATATTTTAATAATTTATTTTCAACTACTCGGAAATTTAAATGCCTTGGACAAAATCGAATTCGCCAGACGATGTTTTGGAGGAAAATAATTTGTGCCGGCCAGAGATAAAATCCGATGGGCAAAATTAAATTCACCGTGACTTCAGGAGAGAGAGTGTTAAAAATTTAACTTCGGAGCTAGAATTCAAGAGAGAGAAAATCTGAATTTGTTTATTTTATTTCTTGCAGGTGGATGACGACGCGAGGCGAGTCTTCAAAGAAGAAGCAAAGGCATGGAATGGAGGCAAGTCTGCTTCAAGCCAGATAGAGTGAAGGAAAAAGATGGCACAAGCACGAGAAAGTCTGACTTTGCCCAAGCTCAGCATGTCCAAACCTTTTCCGACTTTGCTTGGAGAAGGTATGTCCAGACATCCATAAGATCCGCCAAGTACAATGGCAAACATGATGCAAAGTCCGACCTAGACCAAGAAAAGAAATGTCAAAGTGTTGAGAAGGTTCGCCAAGCATAAAGAAAAGATGGCAAAACCACTAGCAAATCCGACTTTGCTCAACTGAGAAATGGCACAAGCATGATAAAGTTCGACTTCTCCCTAGAAATGTTTGTCCAAAGTGGCTTGAAGTCTGACTTAGGCCGAGAGAGAAAACGTCCAAGCTCATGTGAAGTCCGCCCAAGGAGAGGACGAGAAAATTGGCTACAAGAATTCACTAAGTGTTGGACGGAAAACAGGAAGGGTGAAGAGGAAAATAAAGAGGAAGTGAATAAAATTCTTGTCCAGGGATGGAATTTGTCCTACATAGCACAAGCCAGATTCAGAATTGAAGGCAAATCCACAGGCAAAGTTCGTTCGAGCATGGTGTTGAATGATCCAGATGATGTTACAAAATGAACCTGAATAGCCAAAATTTGGCTAAGTCTAGGAAATACTTCACAGAGGAAATTCCAATTTCCTCCATTGTGGCGAAAGCACAAAGGCATTCTTCTCCAAATTCTAGACACTTGAAAGGAATCCAAGATCAAAGTTAGGAAGGAACAAGCACAACGGACAGAGTTATCGGCAGGGAAAATATTCTAAGGCAAGCACGTGAAGAAAAATGAAGCAACCAAGGAAGACATCCAGCACGCTGAGGTGGCGCCTCGTCATCTTCCAACCAATCAAATTGTTCCAAATCAACATGCAACAACATTCTATTTTATTGTTGATTTATATTTAGCAAAAGGGACAAGTGTCCTCAAATGAAATTTTCTCATTGGTCGAAAGTGACAAACCCTAATTAGGGTTTTATTTTGTAATCTCGGCCGTTGATTTGAAATCAATCTTGGCCATTGAATTGTAATTGGGGAGCCTATAAATTGAGCTCGCCCCCTCATTTGTAATGTGTGGAGACAGATTATGTATATTGTCGCATTGAGACTATTTTGAATGATAAAAGCTCTTGAGCATGATTTGCCTTGAATCACTTCTTATTGTTGAATAGTAAGCGAGGTTACATATTGCCTTCCGCCATAGATTAGAATTAAAGTTAGATTAAGTAGAATTTGCTTTGAAAGTTGTTAAATTGAATGAGAGATTGATCGTATTGATTCAATGGTGAAGTGTAGCTCATACTTTTTTCGAATGGATGATTTGCATTCGATTTGTAAAGTTAGCCTGAGCTCTTAAACGTGGAAGCTTAACTTCAACCTCATTCGAGGTGTGAAAATTATTCTCACAAACCCCTTGAAGATTGCACCCATTTTGCGTATGTTGTCCTGCAGGAGGCGAAACAAAATGTGGTTTATTTCCCTTCACCGAGTCATTACTGTCTCTTGAGTTCTTAGGCTTAGACTAGACTCTCCTAAACCCTATTCTTTTTGCCATTTTTTTTGAGATCCACAATTGAAAGTCCTAATTGAGAACCTACAAAGATAAATTTCCTAAGTCCCGAACTTGTGCAGACTTTCTACGTAAGTCCCCTTGTTTATTACCAGCATTATCACAACGACCATTGAGCTTATCCACACGTCGAGACCCGACTAAAGAAACCTTGGAATCGCCTATGCGGTGGTTTTTCAAGAGAGGATAGAGTGTCTTTGGACATTTTTATTCTGAATGTTTGGTGGATGATAAAACACACATCAACAATACCTTAGGTCTGCAATAGATTAAACTTTCAACACTCAAACCCTCGTTAAAGTTCTTCAAATTTAAGCACAAGTATGGCTCCTGAATGAAGTCACTCTGATTGCTATCTTCAATGGGTATCTCACCACCTCAGATTAGCTGCACATTGAAGAGTTTTCGTTCTCCAATGGCTGGAAATGATTGAAATCTGCAGAAACCCTTGTTTCTCACAAACTCCAAAGCTCTCAATAAAAGACAAAGTTGAATAATCATATCATAATGAGTTCTATTTGTCCTTTGTGAAATAAATACTCTCTTCACAAGTTCGACCCTCCAAAAAAGCAACTTAAAATGCATTTAATATTATTTAATTTGCCCTTTTCAACTTAGGCTCATTAATTAATAAATGGTGTCTCTTTTTAAATGATTAATAAATACTCATTTAATAATAATATCTCTCTTATATTATAAAGTTATAAAATACTTTATAATAAGCCATTTAATTAATTAATATTTCCTTTAATTGACTTTATAATATAATATTATAAAGTCATAATAATAATTATTTAATTATTATTAAATGCTCCATTATTCTCCGTTTGCTCAACAAATTGCCAAACTGGGTTGAAACTGAGATATCCAACTGAGCCAGGTGCCCTGCTGGAAATAGTAACCCTGATAACCTAACTTACTATAAATAGTAAGTGCCTGAATAACACTTTGTAAGCATCTGCAAAGGCCCAAACCTGAATCAAGCTGAGGAGTAATGTCCCAAATCACCGGGTAACTGCCACACGGGACCCTCTATCCAGACATATTAGCCTACAAGGGTCAGGAATAGGCTAAATCCACCAAACTCTAATGCTCGCAAAATGGGGACATTACAATAGAGCTTTAGTGATCAATTTTGGCAATATCTTGTGAACGTCTCTACACATGACTTAGTCCATTGAACCTGGCAATGGCTATGCAAGGTAATTGTACATCTCTATTTTAAAAATACATTTCTAACATTCCATTATCAAGAATAAATAAAGTTTGATTCATAAATCAATGAATATAATGCCATGCAATGCATAGATGATATTCTTAGTGACACATTTATCTAGGTAATCCACATTTCTTCCTCTGATCTATGCTTCCACCCTCACCAAACGAGATTATCCATTCATCAATGTTCCTCTTATCTTCTGAATAGGTCTCAGATTTTGCCCTTTGTGGAGCCCATAATTTCCTCTTAGAGTGCAAATCTCTCCATCACAAATTTTAGAGAAGCCATGTCTTATGAAAATACAGTCGACTTGAAAAAGATGAACTATTCAATTTCATACATATTAGGCAGAAAGTTAATAAGAAAACCTGCTTCTCCCACCAAAATGGAAAATGGGTATTTGATCAAAATTGAAACCCTTCCAAGCTTCATTTCTCAATGGATGAAATGGAAAGACTATAGCTTCTCAAAGAATTGGCCCTCATTTGCAAATTCATGGGAGCTTTACATGGCTTAAAAATCCTTAGGCAATGAGTGCAAGAAAATTGGAGACCTGCTGGATCTGTGGACATTCTAATGATTCCTAAAGCGTATTTCATAACCATCTTTCCTTGAAGAAAGAAAAAAGATCAGGCTTTCCATGGAGAACCCTGCTTTATGTAGATGTCAGGTTTATTCATGAATCATTCATCACCTGCCTTCAATTCCATAGAGGTTCTTCCAAGTATTGTACTAGTTTATAATGAAGTTGAATTTTGTGAGTCTTATCAGACTGATGAATTTTGCAGCCAACACAAACTTAATTACACATTCTCATCACAGAAGATTAAAACGTCCAAAAAAAAAAAAAAACTCATTGATTTTTTTATTGAATCCAAATGTAATTACAAATTGCTTTCCAAATGAAATCTACAGCAAAAACATTTCAAACATGGGCATTCATGGCCTCTTACAATTCATGTCTCTTTTTCAATCTTCTTTCCATCACCACACAACCTTTTCTTCTTTCAAATCTGCATTTTTATTGTTTTTGAATTCTGTTCAAGATATATTTTATGGCTGTTTATAAACAGCACCAGAAATGGACTACCTTCTCTTTATCCCCACATCCCATCTCCTCCCTATTTCAACACCTACCTCCTTTTATCTCCCTTCATCCTCCATGCTGCTGTATACATTTTAATTGCAGCTATGTTACCTTTGAATTTTTGTGTTTTGAAAAGCCCAAAATGAGCGCCTCTTTCTCTTCACCCCAAACTCCACTTGCCTCCCCATCTTTTCTCCTACGCAACATTCTTATTACCTTTTCATTTTCTGTTTCTTTAGTCTCTCCACAAGAATGTAACACAGCCCTCTTGTCTTTAACGAAATTTTCTGTTTAAAGTTAATAAAATGGATTTTTTTTAATGTCTGACCACACTTTAAAGTTACCCATAGTAAAAGATTTGGATTACTCATAAAATTGGCGCCCTTGAAGAATTTCCAATGCTTCCAAAATAGGAGTGCTGATAAATATTTTATTTAAAATAAAATATGAAGGTTCTTCGCCCTTATTAACCACTCAATTAATTGGCAAGATGAATTCAAATGCTGATAAAATTCAAATTTTTACTTTTTGCATAACTGCTTACTAGAAGCTTCTTTTCACTTGAAAACTGGCCAAGATGTGTGGAATGACATCACAAAGACTCTTGCAAAGCCGTTTGTTCCAGATTTTAAAAATCTCCAGAATTAATTGTTTCCATAAACTGTCAAGCAAAAGTAGAGAAAATTAATTTCTCTCAATTGGTGAAGAATCTAACCATGAAAATTTCACATTTGGTGTATATCACCATAAATATTCTTGTAAAAGGATTTTTTCTCAGCTCTCATGGATTTCTGAAAACAATTGTTTCTGTAAAACTGCTCGTAGGGCCTTCAAAACAGCGAACCGACGAAAAATTGAAAATTGTAGTTTTGAACCAATTAAAGTCTTCCTGCTGCAGAGAAATGTTTGAAAACACCAAAGCAAATCAAAACACATACCACAACTGAAAATGAAACTAAAATATTTTTTTGGTTGATGCCGATCACACATGCACCCGGATGCTCCTACATACCTAGATGCTCTTGCTTTAGTTTGGGTCAGACTTCTTTTGCTTCTTAGTGAGTATTGGCAAGGAGGAGCCTTAAAAAATAGGTAATGCAAGAGGGGACTATATCACAGCATTTGAGTTTCTAAGCAGTTGTGTATTTTAAACTATGCTAGAATGTGTTAACATATAACTAGAAAAGCCACTACTAGGTAGAATAATGTTGGACATGGAGGGAACGAATGGGAGAAGCATATAGAATATGAGAATATCCCCTTTTGTTGTACTCGTAGGATATGCCATGAACATTGCCATATAGCAAGGGTCTGTCCCTCTCAAGTTTAACAAGATCTATCTTGTGCAACCCCACAAGGAAATCCACATCAGCCCTTAGTGCAAGAAGCAATGTGATGTAGGCGCATCTCAGTGGTTGTGCAGTCTTGCATCACCCAAAAAGTATGTTTGGTGCATTGATTTTTATTGCGTGTAATCTTTGTTTTATTTTGCACACCCTATGCATTGGCCACTCTATGGCGACTACTTTTTGACTAGAGTAGTGGTTTTTGAATAGCTCACATGATTCCTTTACACACATAGATTCTTGTTATTTGTGCATGCTTCCTTGGAGGGTGCAATTATTTTTGAGCAAGGGTGCTCTCGATGGTTTCGTGCGATCTTTTTTTGTGTATGTAATACTCATTTACTTGCTAAATTGTCAAATTGTTGACAATTGTTAGTTGGTTACTTAGTTTGTGTATAAAGATGAATAGGTGCTAGGAAGATAAACCATTGCAAGAAAGATGAGTAGTTGCTAGGTAGTTGGATTATTTTCTTCTTGGGGAGATGAATAGTCGAAGGAGATGTGAGGACCAAATTTATATAGAGCCACAAATCTAATGACTTGGGGCTGGCCATTCTAGGAGTTGGTGGTTTGATTGGTTATTTTGGGAGTTAGTGGATCATTGATCGACTATTGTAGGATTCACATTCAAATAGTATTTGTATTTGCATTGCAATCTCTTGAGAAATGAGTAGCCAAGTTCTATAATGTCATGTCCCTTTTTTTAGGGAAAAAAATATAAATACTTAGCCTATTTTTTTTAATTTCCATAAGGTATTGGGGTGCAATAAGGAAATAATTTAATAACTTAATTTAAGTTGTAAATAAAAGCAACTTTAAGTTATATTCATAAAAAGACAACTTATGTTTTGTTATTAAAAATGTTGTTTTGAAAGAGGGACCAAAAGCAACATTAGGAATGCGGTCCAAAATTCAAAAATAAAGTTTTGAGGGAAAAGGAGAAAAAAGAAAAGAAAATAAGATAATTGTTCCTCAAAAAGCCTATATAAGGAGGGGTTGAGGAATGAAAAGAGTTACCAATTCATATTATGAAATTCATTTCTTTGAAGATTGAACATTAGTCTTCTTTTCTGCCCTAGGACAAAAACCTTTTAGCAAAGAATGAATTTGATGATGAAAATCCTCCTATTCATTTGAGTAATTCCATTGAAGGATTACCATTGAACTGAGCAATTGCAAGTTTTTAGTATGTTTCAGTTTGTGTGAAGTTTTCCAGTTTTTTAGAATTCTTTTGTGTGTGTGTGTGGAGTCTCCAATTTTTGTTTGTGAGAAGTTGTTATGCAAGTAATATTTTATATTATTGGCTGGTTGAACCAACTCTATTTTCTGGTCATTTAATGCTGATACTGCAGTGTTATTTTATTTGTTATTAGCCTACAGCTTAGGGAGGGTATTGCCGAACCACTTTATTCCCATATGCTCCAACTGTACCTTTGAAGAGGCCCTATTTTATAATGCAGGACCAAATGCTAATGGTGCAATTCATTGTTTGGGGAGGCTTTAATTTATATTTACACAAGAAAAGGAATCAAATCTTTCATATTACCTAGTGGATATTTTTGAATTAGTTAATGACTACTATACCACTTCCATATTGGAACGATTTCCTTTGTAAGGCAGTAATTTGATGTTTGGAATGATAGTTAAGGCTGCCGTACCCTTTTAAGAGTAATTTTTTTTTCTATTTGTAACTTTGAAGATGCGGTACAATTTAATGTACCTGAATGCAGCCTTTAAAGGGATCGCAACTATTTAAAATTTTGACTGCAGCTTTAAATCATTTGTGTAGGAGCTGCTAACAATATTTATGTATGTCTTTAGTTCAGCCTTACTAATATGGTGGGGAATTGCAGCCTTAAAGGGCTGCTAAAATATTATTTTCCAGTTGTTAGATTTGGCTTTGAAGCCAACTAGAATCAAAATGATTGAAGGAAAGCAAGATTAGAAATCCAAAGATGAAATAAATTAGCACTCCATTGCACTAAACTAGCAAAAGGGAGAGGAGAGTGCTATATATATATTGCAAAATAAGGACAAATACTTCCAAGAGGAATAATAACTCCCAACTACCCAAATAGGCGAGAGTTTTACCCACTCAATAGATGCCATATTACATGGTTGCACCTCCTCAGATAAGACAAACAAATGGTTATGAGCGGTGGCAGCTAAATCTAAAAGAGGGTGTGAGACTCAACTATTCAAAGGTGGGTGAAAGTGACACATGTAATTGATGGATTATGCATGTGCCCTCATATTAACCATATCTAATATAACCTAAGAAAATTTAATAATATGTGTAGGAAAAATAAATATTCTCTAACATAAGGAAAATAAAAAACCTACACTAATACCCCACTTAAGTGTAGCTTAAGTGGGTGAAAAGATGGAAAAATGGTTTCTAACAACAAGGCCATGTTAGGTACCCATGCACAAACAATCTCTCACAAACGGAGAAAAGGAGAAAACCCAATGGGACAAAACTCCTCCCCAGACGAGAGAAAATCAAATAAGTTTCCACACACAAGAAGTAATGCCATGCAAGGAAAAATTCCTCTCCAAAAGAGAGACTATGTAGCCTCCCCCCAAGTAGTCAATTGTGCTAATGGTTGTTGCTTGAAATTGGATGCAAAAGATGGTCCAAGATCATCGAACAACGTTCCTCCCTTTAAGAAGAACCAAAGGTGTATGAAGAATGTCTTCCCGTTTTTGAAAGGAATATGAAGGAAGAAAGCTCAAAATATATGAAGTCTTTGAAAATTATTCATGTGTCTCCATGTTGATGCTAAAAGGTGCCACAAACAAATTAGGAGTTCTAGGCCTCACTAATGAAAGTGACAATCCAAAATCTAGTAGAGAATGTTGAATAAGAACCAAATATGAAGATGTTTCTTCCAAATGTTTCTCAAAAATCTCCAAGACAATGCCAAATTGTGACAAATACTCATTAGATGAATTAGGTACCATGCAAGGTTTAGGTACAATAACCATGGATGTATGGTGCTCACCATAGGCAAGATAGCTGGACCAATGAGAATCTGGTACTCTTGCAAAGGTTGTCAACATGGATGATGTGTCTACAAAATCTATCACAATAGAAGCTATTAGGTAGAGAAAGAACAAGAAGGTTTGAATGTGCCCTCATAACATTTGAAGAAGAATCAACTCCATCAAAGAGAAGAATGCAATCAATAGTGTCTTCCAAATTTGAAATGTGGGACTTTACAAACAAAGATGAAATGCCTAGTAGGAACATGTCCCAAGGAATTGGATTAGGAAGGCCAATGTGAACCTCCTGTATCACTACAATGTTGATCTCAAAACAAGTAGGAGGAGGAGAAGGAAGGCAAGGCTTAAGAACTGGATTAGATGTGACAATACTAAGGTTCAAGTAGCCACAATTAATTCTCTTCAAAATCATAGTCCACACTAGGAGTGTGATCAATAGCCAAAGGATCAAAGCAATCATCAGGTGCAAAGTCTTTAAAGGTGTGTAATTGAGATGCATGATCAAGTTGCAATTACCTCTTTGCTCTCCAAATCTTGAGTGATAATTGAATAAGGTGTGAATTCCATAGTCTTCCTTGCTCCACCATGGGTAATTTGATAAATGGAAAGAAGATTGTTTGACAAATGAGGCACACACAAACATAGTTGTAGAACTCGAACTCAACAATAACTTGGCAAGCCCAAAATTTTAAAAACTTGGTACTTAGCAAAAACTCAGAGAAAAACTTGGTCATAACTCGACAAATTTATTGAACATTTGAAAATACAAATTTTTAAAATATTCTTAAAAAAAAACACATATATATTGAATTTGTAGAACATATTATTGATTTTCATCATATACAAATCAAAATTTGAGTTTAATACATATCATAATACATATAATGAACTTCAAGTTTCGGTATCAATGAAAATTGTAAATCACAAATTATTCCAAAATATTGAAATATTTTTCACTTACAAATCTTATAATATATTTAATTTATGAAGATTACATACATTTCAAACAAAATTATCATAGCATTACACATTCCTTCATATTCTATCTTTTGAAAAATGATATCCCAAACTGTTATATTGGTGATAGTTTCCACATCTAGGTTACTATATAACAATATTAAAATTATCCAATTCGTCTCTTAAGAGAGATCTAGGAAGCTAGGATTGTGACAAAGACTTTATCAACACTTGCTTCATATGTGGTCAAGTAGGTCATTGGACATTCAATTGTGTAGATGTCGTAGGAGAATAAGGTCTTGTAGAGAAATTCTTACTATAGCTAAAATGTCCCCTCAAGGTTTCAAAACCGACTTTTGAGTTTTATGTGAAAATCTGTTTTTTTCTATTTTTTTTTTGTTGTTGGCGGTAGTGCCGGAATTTTCAAGAAATTGAATTAAACAATAATTGAAGGGAAATTGCGTAAATAAATGAGAACCCAATAATCTTTATTTATTCCAATGATCCATGGGGTTTCGGGGATGGAGACGGGGACGGGGGGACGCGTTTCGAGGATGTGGGGACGAGGGTCTAAGTTTGGGGGCGATGGGGGGAAGCGTTTTGAGGACGCGGGGATGAGGGTCTAAGTTTGGGGGCAACAGGGGGACTGTTAGAGTTATCTTGCATTAGCTAATAATTATTTAATCTTTAATTGATTATTAGTCTAATTTATTCTCACACACTTTAGCTAAACTTAGGAATGCTTTATTAGTTGAGTTAATATTAGATCATTATGTCTCATCTCATGTGATGATGATACTTGTCATGATCTGATCCCTTTCTCATTTAGGGCTTTTCTCTTATAAGCATTCAACCCTTATTGTAATCTTCTCGGATATTATTCACGGAAAATATCAAGACTTTCATATCTTCTTGAAAACTTCTTTTGTAACTTTTTCTTGTCGATGAATATAGAAATTCTTGTTTGTAGATCTCTTGCGTGGAAGTTGTCTTTGTTTTTTGTTTGATTCTGTGGCTCGTGGTTTTGTGCTTGTTTCACAATTCTAACATGGTATCAGAGCGTGGATTTAGCGAACCCCTTCTCGATTTATGAGGTTTTTGTTCATCAACAAGGGTTGCAAGCTTCATATTTGAATCCCCTTTGTTTTTTTGCAAATTTTGGAGGTGGGCGTTTTTCGAAGCATTTTTGTGTAAAAAGGACCTCACCGTTGGATCCAGAGCTATCGGAATAGTCAAAATTGACCTTTGTTTCGTCATATTTGGCTTCCGTTTGTAAGATCTGTGAGGGTTTGAAGAAAGGGCTTTTTTGCTAGATCCAGGAGGTGCTTGAATTTTTGGAGCATTTTGAGCCGAAACGGACATCAGCATCGCGCTCAAAAGGCCCGAAAACCTTAAGATCGACTGTCAAATCGTGGAAATCCGAGCAGTTGACCTTAGACGCAAATTTTTTTTGCTCGTATGGCCTTGTACAACCGTCTACACGCTGATCGAGAATTTTTTTTCTCAAAATCGGGTTTTCTTTTAATTTGAGTTTTAAAATTTTTTTACTAGAATTTTTTTTAAAAAAAATATATCATTGAAAAAAAAAAACTTCAATAAAGTTTAAAAAAATAAAATAATAAAAAAAAGGTTTTTAAAAGCCTTTTTTAAAGGCTTTAGGCCCCGTACGGGGTACCCGCAGGTACCTACGTATGTGGCCTTCCCATACGGCCTGTAGAATGGTGTCCCAGCCGCCTCAATTTTTTTAATGATTTTTTTTAAAAAAATCAAAGTTTTTTTAAATATTGTTTTAACAAAAAATATTAATGTAAATGATTTTTTTATTGTTTTTTAAAAAAAAAACAAATTTTTTTGAAATAAGGCAAATTGTGCAAATGTGCCGATGGCCGTTTGGCCATCAAATTTAGGCTTGCTGTTTTGCTCCGATGGTCGTTTGGTTGTCAAATTTAATGCCATAGATTGTGTTTTTTGCACTTTGGGGGCTGTTTTTTTGCTAGATCCAGGAGGTGTTTGAATTTTTGGAGCATTTTGAGCCGAAACGGATATCAGCATCGCGCTCAAAAGGCCCGAAAACCTTAAGATCGACTGTTAAATCGTGGAAATCCGAGCAGTTGATCTCAGACGCAAATTTTTTTTGCTCATATGGCCTCATACAACCGTCTACACGCTGATCGAGAATTTTTTTTTCTCAAAATCGGGTATTTTTTTAATTTGAGTTTTAAAATTTTTTTACTAGAATTTTTTTTAAAAAAAATATATCATTGAAAAAAAAAAACTTCAATAAAGTTTTAAAAAAATAAAATAATAAAAAAAAGGTTTTTAAAAGCCTTTTAAAGGCTTTGCAGGCCCCATACGGGGTACCCGCAGGTACCTGCGTATGCAGGCCTTCGGGCCCCATACGGCTTGCTGCCTGTGTCAGCCGGCAGTGGCGGTGTTTCCCAGCCGCCTCAATTTTTTTAATGATTTTTTTTAAAAAAATCAAAGTTTTTTTAAAAATATTGTTTTAACAAAAAAATATTAATGTAAATGATTTTTTATTGTTTTTTAAAAAAAAAAACAATTTTTTTTGAAATAAGGCAAATTGTGCAAATGTGCCGATGGCCGTTCGGCCATCAAATTTAGGCTTGCTGTTTTGCTCCGATGGTCGTTTGGTTGTCAAATTTAATGCCACAGATTGTGTTTTTTGCACTTTGGGGGCTGTTTTTCTTCCGGAGGCCATAAATTTTGCCCACGATGTTGAAATTGAGCAAACGAGATATCGTCAGAAAGAGGATTCAAAGTACTTTCTAGTGGTGTAGGTATTTTTTGGAGATTTTTTCTCGAGTCCCTGTTATTTCCAGTCAAAGTCAGATCTTCTTTTCTAGAGTTGCCTTCAATGTTTTCGGCATAACTTTTGCATACGATGTCGAAAATGGGCAAACGAGATATCGTTGGAAAGCTGTTTCCGAGCTCTTCGCAGTGGTGCAAGTGGTTTCCAGATTTGATTTTTGGTATTTTCCAGAAATCCGTCTTCTCAGCTGTTGTCTTTTTTGGACTTTATGGGCTCACATTGCATGTATTTATCATCTGTAAACGCACTGAAATAAAATGCCTCAGCTTTGTATGTGTAGTATTGGGATTCTTGCACATCACTTTGTGCCTTGTTGTACTCGCACTATGATATAAAGTGCCATGGGGGTTGATGTTTGCCTTTGTTTGCCTTCATACCTTTCTCATGCGTATGTGACTTTTGTTTTCACATCCTTTATATTTGCTTGTACTTTCATGATTGTACCTTTAGATGTTCTTGGTTCCTCTTCATGCACTACTTTCAGGCATTCAGTTCCAGTGTACCTGTCACGCCTCTCGCTTTTCAGCATTATGGGGGGGTTTCTACTGTTGGTGCTACAGCTTCCTTGGTTTCGTGTTGGAGTGAGCTATGTATACAATATTTGTTTCTATGTACTAGGCGGATGCAGTGGCTAGTTATTCATGCATTTCGGTGAGATGGAGCACTTACCATATGGACACTCTTGCATTCCTATTTTTGGAGGTGACCTTCCATTTTCACTTGATCATTTCTGCAGACTATTGGTACTTGTGCCATCTGTATCTTCGAGTTCTAGATCGTTTGCCTTGGTTTGCCATCAGATTCGAGTAGTGTCATTGAGGGCACTCATGCAGATTCTTGTCTACTTGATCTTGATCATCAAATGTTTCAGCGGAGGTTCTTCTTTCAGCATTTCAGCAGTCATTCTTTGACTTTTGTTTTCACATCCTTTATATTTGCTTGTACTTTCATGATTGCACCTTCAGATGTTCTTGGTTCCTTTTCATGCACTACTTTCAGGCATTCAATTTCAGTGTACCTGTCATGCCTCTCCCTTTTCAGCATTATGGGGGGGTTTCTATTGTTGGTGCTAAGGCTTCCTTGGTTTCGCGTTGGAGTGAGCTATGTATACAGTATTTGTTCCTATGTACCAGGCGGATGCAATGGCTGGTTACCCATGCATTTCGGTGAGATGGAGCACTTACCATATGGACACTCTTGCATTCCTATTTCTGGAGGCGACCTTCCATTTTCACTTGATCATTTCTTCAGACTATTGGTACTTGTGCCATTTGTATCTTCGAGTTCTAAATCGTTTGCCTTGGTTTGCCATTAGATTCGAGTAGTGTCATTGAGGGGACTCATGCAGATTCTTGTCTACTTGATCCTGATCATCAGATGTTTCAGCGGAGGTTCTTCTTTTAGCATTTCCACAGTCATTCTTTGATAGTGCTTGTAGCTTCTTCATGCTTTTGGATGTTCCTTTGTTCCTATCTTTTGGGACAACCTTGCCTTGTTTTGGAGGCTTTTCAGTCCTTCACTTGGCTTTCATCTCTTTTTGGAGTAGATTTTTTCCCATGTTGTTTTCTCTATTTCTCCACATTATATAGATTTTATGTTTGTGCATGGGTACCTTACTTGGCCTTGTTTGCTGGGACCCATCTTGCACTCTTTTTAGGGTTTTTGGTTACTCCTGATCCAGGTGGATCCAGAATACCTAAAAATTTCACAGTCTCATAATTCATCCAAATTAGTATCATTGGATAGAGCTCACCGAAATGGTCCTGACGCAACTTGAACGGGCTCAAAAGGAGTCTATATGCAGAAGTTATGCATGGTCAAAGGTATGGTCAAACAGGCGAATCAGGCATTCAAAAAGGCAAAAAATTGATCATCTTGAAATGAGGCAAAAATGATGCCAGGTCGTAGTGCTCGTCGCGTTGATTTTAGAACTATATTCGGTTTCGAAAACGGAGCTCGTATGTGAAAGTTACGGCTGGTCAAAGGTTGGTCAAAAATTCGACTCTGGTTGACTTTGATGACATCAGCATGGTGATGTGGTAGGTGGTGACGTGGCAAGAGTATATGACATGGCATAAATATGGATTAAACCATATTTGTTAAAGAAAAAACATATGGTTTAAATTTTTTTTTAAAAAAGAGGATTTGGTGGGATTTTATCCCTTAAAATCCTCTTGCCTTCCCCATAAAACAAAGAGAGAAATAAAGCCTGTAAACTTATATTTCAACAAATTAACCCTTTTAACCACCTTTCTCATATTTCAACAAATTATGATATTTTAAGAGCTTAAAATAATTGGTTAAATATTTTTATGATTTAAAAGGGGGTTTAGAATATTTCAAGGATTATCTTGTAAGGCTCAAATTATAAGAGCCATTATTTTTAAAAAGGGGTTAGGATTACTTGAACGGATTTTGAATATTTTTGCAAATAAGGAGATTTGCAAAATTACATGTTGTAATTGGGAGATATGGGTATATTTGCAAAATAATATGGTTTTTGCCCATATTAGCAAATAAATTTGTATAAAAGGGGGTCTTATTTTCTTGTAAGGCGTAGAATTTTCTTGAAGAGAAATTATTGGGGTAAGTAATTTTTGGGAAGTTTTCTTTGCTCTTGGTGAAAGGTGGAGAGTTAGAGTTTTTTTTTGAGAGAAAATTACAAGGTGTTTGCATACACCAAAAATTGTAAAAGAGTGAGAGATTGTGGAGAGATTATTGTAGGTTCTTGGAGCTTGGGTATTGTAACAAAGCATAATTTTGCTTGGCGATGTTAGCTCTCAAAAACCCAGGTTTGGACCACAAGAGGTTGCCAAGCTCTCACAACATTTCAGGGTAACAAACAAGGCCAAATGATTTGAACCTTCTTCTCTTTAGGTGCTGCTAGACCTAGGCGGGTATACCTATTTGAATAAAGCAGACTTGACCTCTGTTCATTTCTTAAAGCAATTTACCCACATTGGCAAATAGGAGTGGATAAATGAGTTTTATTCTGATATAAATTGTATAAGCAATATCAAGGCTAAAATCTAATATGTTCATATGTAAAAATGAATGAAATTAAACAATGAAATAGTAGAGACTAGTGCCTTATTGGGTATACGGAGTCAAATGAAAATCTGAAATGAGTAACTTCTTTTTGGTAGAAACTCAAATTGTTTGTCATATAATTTTAAGTTATAATTGGTATAAGCATGCAAGGATGTGATTACTGAGCTCTTCTTAATGATCCAAATGAGATTCCCTAATTACTATGATTGACTAAAAAGATTTAATCTCTCCTTGAAAGAACCAATTAATCCAACCATATAGATACAACAAGTGTGCACTGATAAACTGAAAAATATCCTTGATATATCAGTTTAAATAATTAGAAAACATCAACCTTGGAGACAACTTCAGCAATACTTTCAATTAACACAACAGACAATTGATACCAGAAAAATGTCACCACATCAAATGAATTCAATTGAAATCTCCACTGTTTCAAAACATGCATCATAGTCTCAAAATTGTAATATATTGTATCCTACTGTAATTTTTACTCGCTATCTCCTCTCTCTATCTGCTGTCGAAAAATGAGTATTTATACATTAGTCATCCGAAAGGACGCGTCCTTTCGTATTCAAAACTCGGCGATCATTTCATTCGGGCTTTTACCAACGTTCGCTAAACACCCGTTGAGACGTCCTGCAATCATACCGATGTTCAATGTCTCTCCGCCTACCACAGATCACATACCGCATTGATGTCCTGCAGTTTGACCGACGTTCTGAGTCTTCCCGACAGTTATTCCTTCAGTCATGAGTGTCGTTGTGACATTGAGGGTCGGGCAGACGTTCCTCCGCTTACATCGTGTTTTGCCGAGATTTCTCCTTCGTCAATTCTTATCGCCGAGACATAGTGGTTTTCCTGCCGATGGAAGTACATTCGGTATGACCTTTCGTATCTCTCCCCACTGAAGCCAATCTCGCCGAATCCATTATGTCCAAATATACCGCCAAGTCCTAATGTAATCCTGTCGATGTGACATAGTGGGTTGGTAGAACTCCACGAGCTCATCCTGATGACAACGACGAAATCTTCTCGTGCTTTTTCGGCGAGACCAAATGAATGCTCCGGAACATCACACCGATGGCTTAAGTCTGGGCGACATACCTCTTTTGTGCTTCATCGGAAAGACACACATGTGCCCGCTATGACCTATACCGATGACCACTGTCTTGTCGATAGGATCCCTGTGTCGCTGAGACTGTGAACTGCATTATGCCGATGTGTATCCTCAACTGAAATCTCATCGGTAAGACATTCCCGATGTCTTGTCGATAGACTGCAAAAAGACATATATTAGTATAAAATGCTTTATGGATTGGTGAGACCTACATCATGTTACGCCGATATGGTTTACACATTCAAATGCTTAGGGCTAGGTGAATTCTATGGGACCAAATGATGAAAACCAACTAATGCATGGGCAAAATGTTATGCAAAGCCGATTCTTATGCTTATGGTATGGACTTCTTAGCAAACTTATGGGTACAGACAGCCATATAATTTTCAAAATTTTACAGTTCTAACAGTGGCTCCGTTTGGGGATGAATGATTGTGAAATCATTGCAAGGATTCAGATATCTGGATGAGTAGACCAGACTTTCAAGGTTATGGACCAGTGAGTAGGATGGAAAGAATGGAAATGGAGATGAACATGACCCTATACTATTGTACATGGAAAGATTTATTTTAAATGAAGGAATTTCAGGATTGTCCATGTACTGGCAATTCCTGTTCCTTTTATTTCCTAGACTACTGTGCATGGAAGAGAAATTTTTGAGAGGATTGTCAAGAGTTGTCCATGCACTAGCAACCCTTAATCCTCTGTATTCCTTTGGCAACAAAATCAGACTTCATTTTGGTAAATGATGGCTCAAGGCCACCCAAAAGAAAGGCCCATACTTTCCTTTGTCATAAATCTTATTCTGATTTGAGCTTAGTGAACTTCTCTTGAAAGTATTCATGTCATCCTCCTTACTACTCTTGCTGTCATAAAGATACTTGCAACTCTTTCCCCCATTCCTATCTGGGTCCTGCATCATGAAATGATATCCCTGCTGATTTGAAAACTGAAAAAATTCTTTATTCATCATATAATTAAGATTAATCTGCATAGGCAATTTGCAATCATAATGCAACCAAGGAATACAACTTTCATGTACATGAGGAGGGAAAAAATCATGATCATCTGTGTCACTCATCTCAAGATTCGAATGCTTCTCGCACAAATCTAAATGCTCTGTCATATCAACACTGTTTGAGATAAATAAATCTGAAACGTTTTGCACATCTTCCATATCACCATTTGACATTGAAATATGATTCATATCCTCAATATCATGCATATCTGAACCAATCAAGGCTGGACTCCTATCATCCTTGGTATGCAAATAAATGTCTTCTCCACATGAGTTAGAAATTTCTAAATCACATACCTCTTCTTGAATGGATATAGATTTTTGATCAACTTCAAAGGTTTCTCCATCATTTTGAGAAATGCACTGGGAGTCATATGAATCATTGCACAAAGAACTTTCACTGTCAAAACAAATGTAGGCTGGACACAGGACTTCGGAATCACCTTCATGTGCACATCTCTGGTATTCAAGAGTTAGCATATCTGAAATTTGCTCACTGCTGAGTGAACACGTTTCTTCTTCCATATCTTCCATTATTTCTCCCTCTTCTTGATCTCCATAAGAGCTGAAAATATCTCCTTGTTGTAGATCATGATTCACATGATTGTCCTCAAACTCTTCTTCATTGTGGCATGATACATCCTCATCATGGAGTGGATTCGAAAACACAGAGAAATCATTCTCTTTATTATCAACTGTGTCCCTATAGTTCTCAACTACAGTTGGAGGTGTTATTTGTTCACTGTCAAATGGACCCGCATTTTCCATTGCTTCTTCTTCTTGATCACCACAAGAACTGCAAGAATCACCCCGTTGTAAGTCAAAATCCACAGGTTCATCTTCACAATTTGAATATTCATTGGATCCCTCATAAAATGTACTGCTTTCCTTGTCACAATTTGTTATGCAAGAGAGATCTCTTGTATCTTCATCTTCATCATGCAGGCTATCATAGGAATCATTCTGACTTGCACATGTCTCATCTTCTATTGGCTGCATCGTCTGATCAATGTCTCTGTCTTCACCAATGATGTCACCATTGTCTTCATCCCTTTTCTTATCTATGATATCAATCGGCACATTCACTTGGTCAAAAGTGACTGGTTTTAATGACTTAGGCCAATGAATTGAATTGGGCCAATATACTTTCATGAACTGCTCAATAAACATGGATCTGTTGAGCCTGTAATTCATAGGTATTTTCCTACAAATTTCTAGCATTCTGCAAAGCAAAAAATGCCTAGATTCTCCTCTATTCCTTCTTATGTCAAGAAGGGCCTCCAAAAGATTTTTGAAACATTCATCATTTTTAGATTGTTGGTTCCGATACGTACCTTGCTGCAGATTTTGACTGATATTTCCAAGTGGACTAGAATTGTGTTGCACTTGACATTGATCACATTGACAATCTTGATAACTTACCAATCTTTGTCTAGGAGGGACTAGATAAGCATTTACTTGCTTTGACGGCTGTGGTGAATAAATATCCTGCTGTGAATAAAGTGCATTACCTTCATTGTGAAAATTCCCAATTGTATTATGAGGCACTTGAGGGGTCCAATGCCTGCTTGTATTTGTGTATTCATTCTTATTGCAGAATTCTCTTGATTGTAACAGTTGTTGGCTCAATTGTAGTGTTTCTTTCTCCAATTGCAGCCGTTGCTTTTTCAATTCTTTAATTTCTCTTATCAATTGTTGCCTTATAAAATATTCTTTTGTTCCATACACAAATTGTCTATCCATTCTTCATCAAAATTTTTACCAGAGTTGCCACCTACTTTTCCAAAAGTAGGAAAATGATTCTTTTAAAATTATTTTTGATTTTCCCCAACGGAATCTCCTCACTCCAAATGTGAAATTTATATTGACTCTTTACATGGAAAGGCTGGAACCGAATTTTCTGATGTTACTCCCCAGTAGAGTCGCCAATTTGTTAGCTCTCAAAAATGCAGGTTTGAACCATGAGAGGTTGTCAAGCTCTCACAACGTTTTAGGGTAACAGACAAGGCCAAATGATTTGAACCTTCTTCTCTTTAGGTGCTGCTAGACCTAGGCGGGTATACCTATTTGAATAAAGCAGACTTGACCTCTTTTCATTTCCTAAAGCAATTTACCCACACTGACAAATGGGAGTGGATAAATGAGTTTTATTCTGATATAAATTGTATAAGGCTATAAGCAATATCAAGGCTAAAATCTAATATGTTCATATGTAAAAATGAATGAAATTAAACAATGAAATAGTAGAGACTAGTGCCTTATTGGGTATATAGAGTCAAATGAAAATCTGAAATGAGTAACTTCTTTTTGGCAGAAACTCAAATTGTTTGGCATATAATTTTAAGTTTATAACTGGTATAAACATGCAAGGATGTGACTACTGAGCTCTTCCTAATGATCCAAATGAGATTCCCTAATTACTATGATTGACTAAAAGGATTTAATCTCCTTGAAAGAACCAATTAATCCAACCATACAGATACAACAAGTGTGCACTGATAAACTGAAAAATATCCTTGACATATCAGTTTAAATAATTAGAAAACATCAACCTTGGAGACAACTTCAGCAATACTTTCAATTAACACAACAGACAATTGATACCAGAAAAATGTCACCACATCAAATGAATTCAATTGAAATCTCCACTGTTTCAAAACATGCATCATAGTCTCAAAATTGTAACATATTGTATCCTACTGTATTTTTTACTCGCTATCTCCTCTCTCTATCTGCTGTCGAAAAATGAGTATTTATACATCAGTCATTCGAAAGGATGTGTCCTTTCGTATTTTGCCGAGATTTCTCCTTCGTCAATTCTGATCGCCGAGATATAGTGGTTTTCCTGCCGATGGAAGTACATTCGGTGTGACCTTTCGTATCTCTCCCCGCTGAAGCCAGTCTCGCCGAATCCATTATGTCCAAATATACTGCCAAGTCCTAATGTAATCCTGTCGATGTGACATAGTGGGTCGGTAGGACTCCATGAGCTCATTTCGATGACGACGACGAAATCTTCTCTTGCTTTTTCGGCGAGACTAAATGAATGCTCCGGGACATCACACCGACGACTTAAGTTTGGGCGAGATACCTCTTTTGTGCTTCATCGGTAAGACACACATGTGCCCGCTATGACTTATACCGATGACCACTGTCTTGCCGATAGGATCCCTGTGTCGCTGAGACTGTGAACTGCATCATGCTGATGTGTATCCTCAATTGAAATCTCATCGGTAGGACATTCCCAATCTTATTGATGTCTTGTCGATAGACTACAAAAAGACATATATTAGTATAAAATGCTTTATGGATCTGTGAGACCTGCATCATGTTACGCCAATATGGTTTACACATTCAAATGCTTAGGGCCAGGTGAATTCTATGGGACCAAATGATGAAAACCAACCAATGCATGGGCAAAATGTTATGCAAAGAGGATTCTTATGCTTATGGTGTGGACTTCTTAGCAAACTTATGGGTACAGATAGCCATAAAATTTTCAAAATTTTACAGTTCTAACAGGCGATATCAATAAAGCGGTCCTAGCATTGAGAAGCGGACCCGGAGACGTAGTCCACATTGGACGAACTCCGTTATCAATTTGCGCGTTGTGATCCTTCTATTTCTCTTTCTCATTCTTCTCTCTTCTATCTCAATTTTTCTCTAGTTCAATTCAGTTTATTTTTCAATAATTGATTTTAAAGTGTACCTTATTGTACTTTCAACGGTTAAAAAGCATAATCACGCAATTTTGTATTAGATCGGGAAATTACTGTAATTAGATTTGATTTACAAGTTAATTTTGTAAACTCTAATTACGAATCAAGTTGGTATCAGAGCTTGTTTTGCAGGAAATTGCATAAGTGAACATTAACCAGGTTGAAACTGAAACGAGAAGGTGCACTGGAAGAATTCAATCCAGAGATCGGAAAATGAAGGACTTTTCCACGATTAAAGATGGCAGCTGAACAAAGTCCTACAGAGCTTGATGAGAAAGCTTTTCAGAAAGCATTTCTCAAAATGAAGGCTATGGTGGAAGTTCTTTTCCAAGAGAGGAAAGAGCGAAAGAGGAAAAAAGAACTCAAGAACAACAAGGAGGAAGCTGAATCTTCAAAAGATGACAAAGGTAAAGGAGTAGGAGGTGGTAGTGACCCTCCTGAACCTCCCTCTCCGTCCTCTTCACCCTCATCCTCATCTTCTTCTTCTTCATCTAACTCTTCTAAAATGAAACAACCTGTGCAAACACCTTTGTGAAAACTGGATGTTAAATTCGAGTTGCCTATATATAACGGTGAATTGGATGCAGAAAAACTAGATAACTCGCTCAAGCAGATTGAAGTGTATTGCAGGGTTCAACAGATCTTGGATGATTGTAAGAGACCAGGTGTCTCTCAACCCGAACACTGGCTGATAATACTGAGTTTTTTGTTTGTTTTCAGTATTTGATTTTTTTTGGTGTTTTTGCAAATAAAGGACAAATTGCGATTTTGCAAAGAAATGCTTGGAAAAATAATATAAAATATCAGATGCTTAGAAACTACAGAATACAACTTAGATCTTGAAGTTAGATGATTTATTAATCTTCCCGAATGATTACAACTGCAATATTCAAACATTCAGACAAAAAGGCAAGCTATTTATTGAAAACTTGGATAAGCTTGCAGGCGCCAGAAAGAGAGCCTGAGATGGTACGGCTGAAAGGAAATGTGCAATCTCCCACCTCGAAACTGATGCAATGGCTCCAGAAACCCTAGGCATCCAACTTGCAGAAGACAGAAGGTGAAAAAGCAAGGCGATTTGCTCTGGTGAAGAAGTACGGTCTTTGCTACAGCAAAGTACGGCCTGTACCAGCAAGAAGGAAATCCGTACTTTCTTGGGAAGTGTGCCAAACCACTGGAAATGGATCTCAGTAAAGTCGCCTCAAGTATCTGATGAATAATCTCCTTCAAACCCTTTCTGAATCAATTCAATAAGCACAACTGTAACCTTTGAATGAAGTCACCCTATTGACAATCTTCAATTGGTATTTCACAGTCTCAGTATGCCGGATTCTGAAGAGGGAATGTTCTTCAAAACCTGATGATCTGCAGAAACCCTTGTTTCTCAAACCCCAAAGCTCTTAGAGAGAAATAATAACAAATTCGAATAATCAACATAATGAGTTCGATTTGCCTTGAGGAAATATATAACCTCTCTCAAAAGGTCAACCCTTCTAAAAAATCAGCTCAATTACATTTAATAATAAATAATTCGCCCCTTTTGCAATACTTAGGCCAATATTTAATAAATGGCTTCCTTTTATTTAATGAATATTAAACTCATTAAATATTAAATTTTCCCTTCATTATAAAGTATTAAAAATACTTTATAATTTGCCATTTTAATAATAACTTTAATATTTCATTAAAATGACTTTATATTATAAAGTCAAATTAATAATTTCTTTAATTATTATTAAATGCTCTAATAATCCCTGTTTGCTCAACAAATCATCAAACCGGGTCGATACTGAGCTGACCAGCTGAATCAGGTGCCCTGCCAAAAATAGCAACTCCTGCCTGCCTGACTTACTATAAATAGTAAGTACCTCTAAGTCACTTTGTAAATGTCCGCAAAAGCCCAAACCTGAATCAACTGCTGGAGTGATATTCCCAAACGCTGGATAACTGCCTCAAGTGATCCTCTAAACACTTCTGCCAACCTACGAAGATCTGAATGATAGGCTAACCTCAGAAATAACTGTACTGCCTAGGAAGGGGACATTACAGTCCGCCCTCTCTGAAATTGCTTGTCCTCAAGCAATCTCAGCTCTGGATGCTGTAAAATCTCCTCTGACTCCCAAGTAGCATCCTCAACCGGCAAGTCTCTCCATTTGATCAAATACTCTCTGATAACCCGCCTTCGAAGATGTCTCTCTCTAACATCGAGGATGGCCTCAGGCACTAATATCAACTTCCCCTCGTCATCAAGGGGTGGCAGTACTGGAGAGGTAATCACATGCTGACCCAATGCCTTCTTCAGGCGTGAGACGTGAAATACGTTATGAACCCTGCTATCCGCCAGTAAGTCCAACTCATAAGCAACCTCGCCCACTCGTCTGATAACTCAGAATGGACCATACTAACGAGGTTTCAACTTCTCTGCACCACTCATCCGCAAAGTGGACTGATGATATGGTTGTAACATGAGATACACCATGACACCCACTGCAAAGGAACGCTCAACCCTTTTCTGATCAGCATATTGCTTCTGCTGATTCTGTGCCCGCTGGATATTGTCTCTGAGAGACCTCAAAATGTTCTGCTGATCTTGCATCATGTCACCTGCGCTAGGCACTCTGCTATCACTCAATACCAAATCCAAAAGGTTGGGCGCCTCATACCCATACAATGCCATGAAGGGCGTCATCTGTATAGTCATGTGGTGAGTAGAGTTATAACAAAACTCATAGAGGTATATCCACCTCACTCAAGCTCTCTGCTGTCCAGCTATGTAATTGTGTAGATATCCTTCCACCCACTTATTGACAATTTCCGTCTGTCCATCTGTCTGTGGATGGTAGCTGGTACTAGGTGTTAGTTCGGTCCCACAAAGTCTGAACAACTCCTGCCAAAAGTTGCTCATGAACTGACTGTCTCTATCGCTGACTATAGTCCGAGGCAAGCCATGTAACCGGAATACCTCTCTGAAGAAAAGCTCTGCAGTTTGCGATGCTGTGAATGTAGTAGTGATCGGAAAAAAGTGTGCATACTTTGTCAGCCGATCGACAACTACGTAAATGCAATCTTTACCTTGGGCTTTCGACAAACCCGTGATAAAGTCCATTGATAAACATTCCCACTTCCTGTCAGGTATCGGAAGTGGCTGAAGCAATCCAGCAGGATATGTGTGTTCCTGCTTGTTCCGCTGGCAAACAGAACACTCTCGAACATACTGAAGAACATCAGTCTTTAGCCCTTTCCAAGTAAACAGTTCCTGTACCAACTTATATGTTTTGAAATAACCGGGGTGGCCCGCCATAGGAAGATCATGAAAGGCTCTCAAAACTGTATCCCTCAACTCTGAATCATGAACCAGAAAAATCCGCCCCTTGTAAATGATCAAGTCATTCACAACAGTATACCTACTATTCTGCTCTGTCCCATCAACAATGCTAGAAGCCCATGGGTTCTTAGCATACTCAGTAATGATCCGATGCCTCCAATCCTCGGAGATCTGTGCCATAGCATTCAACTGAGGTCTGCGAGACAAGGCGTTAGCTACAACATTCTGCTTCCCCTTAATAAAGGTGATGTCAAAATCATACGACTGCAGTTTGCTGACCCATTTTTGCTGTCTCTCATTTAGGTCTCGCTGTCCAAGGAAGTGTTTTAGGCTGTTGTGGTCTGTACACACACTGAACTTGCTGCCTACCAAATATTGCCTGAATTTAGCCAAAGCGTGCATAATGGCTAACATCTCCTTGTCATAGATGCTGTAAAACCTCTCAGGACCCCTAAGCTTCCTACTCTCAGAAGCAATAGGGTGTCTCTCCTGCATCAAAACGGCACCAATGCCCTCTCCTGAAGCATCACAGTACAAATCAAATGACTTCGTAAAGTCTGGTAAGGCTAACATTGGACATGAAGTCATAATCACCTTAAACCTGTCAAAGAACTCCTGAGCCTGTGGTGACCAACCAAAAGCCCCTTTCTTTGTCAAATCAGTAAGGGGTGCGGTGTGACGTGAGAACCCGCTAACAAATCGCCTGTAAAAAGCACACAACCCAATGAATCCTCTGAGCTGCGTAAGGTTCTCTGGTACTGGCCACTCAACTATAGCTCGGACCTTCTGAGGGTCCATACTGACTCCCTTGGCACTGATGATGTGCCCAAGATACAACAACTCAGCCATGCCTAGCTCACACTTGGACTCCTTGGCATAAAATGACTCTTCAGCCAAGATACCCAGAACCATATGCAAGTGAGCTAAATGCTCCTCCCATGAACTATTGTACACCAAAATGTCGTCGAAGAAGACCAACACAAATCTCCGTAGCTGAGAACTGAAGACCCTATTTATGGTAGCCTGAAAGGTAGCAGGTGCATTGGTTAGACCGAAAGGCATCACCAAGAACTCAAAGTGACCGCAATGGCATCCGGAAGCGGTTTTCTCTATGTCCTGCTCCCTCATCTGAATCTGATGGTACCCAGATCTCAAGTCAATCTTCGTGAAGAAGATAGCATCGTGCAACTCATCAATCAACTCATCGATGCGAGGTATCGGGTACCTGTTCTTAATTGTTTTCTTATTGAGCTGGCAGTAATCTATACACATCCGAAGTGATCCATCCTTTTTCTTCACCAATACGACCGATGAAGCAAAAGGTGACTTGCTAGGTCTGATATGCCCCATAGCCAACAACTCATTGATTGTCTTCTCTATCTCATCCTTGAGCTGTTTCGGATGCCTGTAGGGTGTAATCATAATGGGCTTTGCACCCTCTTCCAACTCGATAATATGCTCGGTACCTCTATTTGGAGGTCTGCCAGGTGGAATGTTGCTAAACATTTTAGAGTGTTTAGTCCTCAGTATCTGAATGTCTGGATGGTACTCAACCTTCTGTTGCTCTTGTTGTGCTGGTAATAACATACACTCTGCAGCCCAATCAACCATATCATGATGAATGAGTCTCTCCATTTGTCTGTACGATACCATCCTCAGATTACTCTCTCTGATGGCTTTGATGACATGAGGTTTCCCGTTTACCTTAAACTTCATCTCCATATCCCGAAGATTGAGTGTGAAGTCACCCAAATCGTGAAGCCATGCCATCCCAAGTACCACATCAGTATCTCCCATATTAACAACGTAGAATTCAGTCTTGAACTCATAGTTGTTCAGCCGCATTGGAAGATCTGTTATCTTTCTATCACATTTGAGGGTGTACCCATTAGCCACCTTGACTCGAATACCCTCAAACTCCTCTGTCTGTATACCTCGTCTCTCTACCAACCGTGCATCTATAAAATTATGAGTAGCACTAGTGTCGAGTAGAGTGATCACCTTCTGACCTGCTAGGAGCCCACGAAGTCTAAAAGATCCATCTCTCTGAAGACTAGTCAAATGTGCCTCCTGTAACTTCCTTCCTCCTTTGTTTTCACCATCAATTTCAGACCTTTCATCATCTGAATGCTCTGAATCAGCTTGCTGGTCTGACAGATCAGATTGCTTTTCTCCCTCATAAAACCACTCCATCTGGTTATTTTTCACTTTGGGACGAAGAGGGCATACATGCTTCTCATCATAGGGTGCCTTGCACCAAAAACACAACTTTTTCTTTCGTAAGTCATTTAAGGTTTCCCTGTCAAATGGTGGTGCATTTTGTCTCTTAGGATCAGGTGGATCCCTCTTCCTGTCAAATGGCCTATTCCTGTCAAATGACCTATTAGGCCTCGTATAAGGTGTCGAGCCTAAAGTGAACTTGCTGCAAGGTGCTGCAAGCTCCATACTATGTGCCTTCCTCATGGCCTCCTGAAGAGTAGGAGGATCAAATGCCTTGACCCAACCTCTCATCGGCTCCAACAAACCCTCGACGAAGAGAATAACAAGTCTCCTCTCTGAAATGTCTGTCACCATGACTGCAACCCTCTGAAATTCACCCATGTAGGAATCCAAACTACCTGTCTGTCGAAGCTGAGCTAGCTCCCTGAAATAGAGTTTTGGATCCTTCTTGTCAAAACACTCTATGAGCCTGTTGGTGAACTCCTGGTAAGTAGTAACTGCGTGATGACCAAGTGTGTACATGCCGTGATGCCACCAATCATGCGCCCCGTCAAGATGCAGTGTAGCAAACTTAATGGCCTTGTCCTCCTGCATAGGTCTCAATGATAGGTAATTGTCAACTTCTGTACCCAATACCTTGCTGAACTCTTATCACAACCATCAAAGTAAGGCAAGGTAATCTTGCTGACTGCATATTGTAAATCCCTATTCACCTGTGGCTGTGGCTGCTGGTGCTGAGGCGCTTTGCGGTCAAATCTACCTCCCCCTCTAGGTTTATGCACATCCATAAACTCATGAAAAGTCAAGGACTGCCTGATCTCAGGTGCCAATGATGAATACTCTCCATAAAATCTAGTCACATCTGCCACTGACATGCCATTGTGTGGCTGAAACTCATGATGATGACCCTGCTGCTCTGCCTCCGGAGTCGAAGGTGGTTTCTCTCTAGATATGAATGTAGGTTGTCCAGGCCTACGCTCATGATAGATAGGTGATGACTGCCGCGGTGTTGACACCAAAGGCTGGTCTATGCCTGCAGTCCTGCTCGTCCATCCTATTTGAATATAGTGCGGCTGGGATGGAGTATACTGCCTCATCGTGCCCATCAATTGGGACATCATGTCCATCATATTATCATGCCTGCGTCTGAACTCCTCATTAGTAATATCACCTTCGGCGTGCTCTTTCCCTGGATCCCTATGGATCTTTGCAGGAATCTCACGATCTGCCATCAGTGTTGTGACACTGTTCTCACTGCTATTGGAACTGGATCTGTGAATACCTAGAACCCCTGATATTGTCTCACCTTCAAGAATAGGTGGACCTGTCCAATCCTCAACTCTGCCTGTTCCTCTACCCTTACTGTAGAAAATGATATCTCTACTCATGAAAAAGCATCGAAAAAGCACACATTTGACTGAAAAAACAACTGAAAAAGCACAGGATGGCAGGAAAACTGTGCTCTGATACCATTGTAAGAGACCAGGTGTCTCTCAACCCGAACACTGGCTGATAATATTGAGTTTTTTGTTTGTTTTCGGTATTTTGATTTTTTTTGGTGTTTTTGCAAATAAAGGACAAATTACGATTTTGCAAAGAAATGCTTGGAAAAATAATATAAAATACTAGATGCGTAGAAACTACAGAATACAACTTAGATCTTGAAGCTAGATGATTTATTAATCTTCCCGAATGATTACAATTGCAATATTCAAACATTCAGACAAAAAGGCAAGCTATTTATTGAAAACTTGGATAAGCTTGCAGGCGCCAGAAAGAGAGCTTGAGATGGTACGGCTGAAAGGAAATGTGCAATCTCCCACCTCGAAACTGATGCAATGGCTCCAGAAACCCTAGGCGTCCAACTTGTAGAGGACAAAAGGTGAAAAAGCAAGGTGATTTGCTCTAGAGAAGAAGTACGACCTTTGCTGCAGCAAAGTATGGCCTGTACCAGCAAGAAGGAAATCCGTACTTTCTTGGGAAGTGTGCCAAACCACTGGAAATGGATCTCAGTAAAGTCGCCTCAAGTATCTGATGAATAATCTCCTTCAAACCCTTTCTGAATCAACTCAATAAGCACAACTATAACCTCTGAATGAAGTCACCCTGTTGACAATCTTGAACTGGTATTTCACAGTCTCAGTATGCCGGATTCTGAAGAGGGAACGTTCTTCAAAACCTGATGATCTGCAGAAACCCTTGTTTCTCAAATCCCAAAGTTCTCAGAGAGAAATAATAACAAATTCGAATAATCAACATAATGAGTTCGATTTTTCTTGAGGAAATATATAACCTCTCTCAAAAAGTTGACCCTTCTCAAAAATCAGCTCAATTACATTTAATAATAAATAATTCGCCCCTTTTGCAATACTTAGGCCAATATTTAATAAATGGCTTCCTTTTATTTAATGAATATTAAACTCATTAAATATTAAATTTTCCCTTCATTATAAAGTATTAAAAATACTTTATAATTTGCCATTTTAATAATAACTCTAATATTTCATTAAAATGACTTTATATTATAAAGTCATTAATATTTTCTTTAATTATTATTAAATGCTCTAATAATCCCTGTTTGCTCAACAAATCATCAAACCGGGTTGATACTGAGCTGACCAGCTGAATCAGGTGCCCTGCCAAAAATAGCAACTCCTGCCTGCCTGACTTACTATAAATAGTAAGTACCTCTAAATCACTCTGTAAATGTCCGTAAACGCCCAAATCTGAATCAACTGTTGGAGTGATGTTCCCAAATGCTGGATAACTGCCTCAAGTGATCCTCTAAACATTTCTGCCAGCCTACGAGGATCTGAATGATAGGCTAACCTTAGACATAACTGTACTGCCTAGGAAGGGGACATTACAATGATTCTTCCAAAATGCAACTAGCTACTCTTAGAATGGGAGGCATTGCATTGGTTTGGTGGGAGAGTAAGATTCAAGATGATCTTGCTACTCACGATAAAATTATTTCATCTTGGTATGAATTTATTTCTGCTTTAAAGAAACAGTTTTATCCTTTGGGTTATATGCAACAAGTTGTTATGGACTGGAAAAATCTAAGATAGGGTAAAAGACAAATGGTGCAAGAGTATACACAGGTGTTTAGAAAGAAAGCACTTACTCTTGGCATTCCTCTTTATACACAAGAAACTTAATTAAAGTATATAGGTGGTTTGCATTCACATTGGAAACATACAATCCTGATGTTTAATCCATCTAACTTTGATGAAGTGTGTGTACAAGCAACTCATATTGAAGTAGGTGAAAGGAACATAAGTTTCAGTTCAAAGAAGGAGTTTGTTCCTCCAACTGAAGGCAATAAGAAGGGTAAGGAGAGGAAAACAGCTACTGTGAAGAAAGAGGAAAGTGAAAAGCCTACTTGTTTGCATTGTCAGAAGAAAGGGCACACAGATGCGAAATGTTGGAAACTGCATCTAGAGTTGAAACCCAAGTGGTTTAAATAGTCTAAAGGAAAGCAAAAGGCCGCAGCTATCATTCAGGATCTTGGATCGGATTTTGATGACGAAACAAAGATTGCAATTGTGGGTGTGAAGGGTAAGACTTTTGTTGATTCTTCCACTAATGTTTCATGTGCTTCTACTTCTAAAAGTCATGTTGTTCTTGAAGATAGCAAAATATGTGAATTGTTTCATATAAGGGTGATATCTAAGAACACTAAAATCGATACACTAATTGATAGTGGGTCCCAAGTTAATCTAATTTCAGAAGAAGTTGTTAAACAGTTGGGATTAAAAACAAAGCCACATAAGAAACCTTATCCATTAGGTTGGGTGTGCAATGATAACAAATTGCGGGTAACTAAGCAATGCAATCTAAGATTTGCAATAACATCTAAGTTTATTGATGAGGTTGAATTTGATGTGGTTCCACTTGATATATGTGGGATTGTGTTGGGTAGCCCATACTTATATGATAGGAAAGCAATCTTCTATAGGGAACATAATCAGTATCACTTGTTTAAGGAAGGAATTGAATACATTGTGCATTCTCATCCAATTAAGACTGATAAGTCTTTTGTGACAACGAGACACTTGAAAAGGGTAGTTAATGTAAGCAATAATTTGGCATTTATGTTTGTACCACAAGAAGTGTCATTGCATAAAAATATATTTGATTCTAAGGTTGTTCCAGTTACGAAAGACAAGTATGATGTTGGTACATTCTTTTTCTCGTCCGCAAATTCAGTTTTGTTATGTAGCCTTCTACTTTTCAGCAGTGTATGGTTGATAGCAACAACATTGAATGTGGATGTGTATATGGCTAATGTACTTAATAATATCAGCGCAGTTTTGATTGTTGTTATGATGAGTCAGATGTACAAGTTCCAGAAAGAAAGGACAGATGATGTTGGGCAAGTGGGGCAACATTGCCCTAGCTCAATTTGTACATAAACAGACCTTTTGGAGGTCCAAAAGCTTCTCAATGGGGAGGAATGATCTAGGTGGAACTAGAATACCTAAAAATTTCATAGTCTTTGAATTCATCCAAATCAGTATCATTGGATAGAGCTCGCTAAAACGGCCCTGACACAACTTGAATGGGCTCAAAAGGAGTCCGTATGCAGAAGTTATGCGTGGTCAAAGGTCTGGTCAAACAGGCGAATCAGGTATTCAAAAAGGCAAAAAATTGATCGTCTTGAAATGAGGCAAAAATGATGCCAAGTCATAGTGCTCATCTCGTTGATTTCGGAACTATATTCGGTTTCGAAAACGAAGCTCGTATGTGAAAGTTACGACTGGTCAAAGGTTGGTAAAAAATTTGACTCTGGTTGACTTTGATGATATCAGCATGGTGATGTGGCAGGTGGTGACGTGGCAAGAGTATATGACATGGCATAAATATGGATTAAACCATATTTGTTAAAGAAAAAACATATGGTTTAAATTTTTTTTAAAACAAAAGAGAGGATTTGGTGGGATTTTATCCCTTAAAATCCTCTTGCCTTCCCCATAAAACAAAGAGAGAAATAAAGCCCGTAAACTTATATTTCAACAAATTAACCCCTTTAACCACCTTTCTCATATTTCAACGAATTATGATATTTTAAGGAGCTTAAAATAATTGGTTAAATATTTTTATGATTTAAAAGGGGGTTTAGAATATTTCAAGGATTATTTTGTAAGGCTCAAATTATAAGAGCCATTATTTTTAAAAAGGGGTTAGGATTACTTGAACGGATTTTGAAATGTTTTTGCAAATAAGAGAGATTTGCAAAATTACATGTTGTAATTGGGAGATATGGGTATATTTGCAAAATAATATGGTTTTTGCCCATATTAGCAAATAAATTTGTATAAAAGGGGGTCTTATTTTCTTGTAAGGAGTAGAATTTTCTTGAAGAGAAATAATTGGGGTAAGTAATTTTTGGGGAGTTTTTGAAATATGCTAACCAATTTTTTCGAAGGATTTACACACAAAACTAGTACTAGCCAACTTGATTAGCATTAGCTCCAAATCGAAAACCAAACTTAAAAGAACTCACACCAAGAATGCACACTCAATCCCAAGGAAGGATAGGTGTTGTCATATGGCGGAGGAGCTAAAGAACAGTACTTGAAAGAAACAACTCTACGTCAAGAATGTGCACTCAAGATCCCACTGAGGGTGAGGTGCTAACATATGACGGAGTGATTAATTAAAACTTGAAACTAATAGGCGGATAACCAGCCATAAAGCTACAACAAACTAATTCATCCGCTGCGGCGGGCATCCACAGAATAGTGGGGATTCACCACTTGAGTGTGGGTACAATGATATAGCAAGTTCTTTCTCCGCACTGGCGGTAAACCGTCCAGGGGTAATTAATAGGAAATAAAACAAGTAGTTGCAGCAATAACATAGGTTGGATTAGTACTACTAATCAAAACCTTACAATTCAAAAGACTGCAAAAACAAGTATTACAATGATAGAGAAATAAGATTAGAAGAGAAGAATGAATTCTAATGATGTTTCTTTACTCTCCAATGATAGAATTATGATCAAAACAGAAAACATATGAATCTAATATAAAAACCTGAGTTCTGGAATTTCTTATCAGCAAACTGGAAATCAATAAAATATTCATAACTCACTCATTTCACCACCAAATCGAATGAGATTGAATGCAATGGACTTCTGGAAGGTAGGTGACCATGCTAGGATGAAGAAACAGCAACAAAACTTGGTCTTTAATTTTTGGCACACTTCCCAATGCAAGCTAAATGGTACGGCCTTGAGAAAGGGCGATTTTGTCTTTAAAAATTAGAGACTTCAAAATAAAATCTCAAACTTGGAGGAAAGGGGCGCCCTTGGCAGACAAATGCAATGCAAAAGTACCCAGAACCAAATGAATTTTATTCCAAGAGCTGCTAACAAAATTCACTTTCAGCTGTAGATGCATCAGCAACTTCAAAATCTGGAAATTTCATCAGAACTTCAACTGTTGAGCACAAATCTGCTAGTCTGGATGAGAAGCAGCAAAGTCCAACTAGATGTTGTATTTCAAACACGAAATTGGTTAATGGCTAGGAGGTAGCATCCTCGAAGCAAGGTTTCAATTGTCATTCCGACAGGATAACAGCATGATAACATGAAATGGATACAAGGCTGGAGTAAAATCCTTCATTAAATAGAAGCTCACAAAAATCTTCAAATTCCTGAGAAGCACACCAAAAGACATAGGAGTCTTTTCAAATTTCCAAAAACAATTAACTCCTCAAGATGGCGTCCCTTTTTGCATAATAAGAATTTTCACTTTATTTTAAAAGTATTTTTTTTAAAAGTGGCGTCCACTTATTCCAAGGCATTATGTTTTTTATTAATAAATCACCTCATGAAGGCGTCACCCTTCCAAGACCCTCTTTTAAACACAACTTAAAGTTGTTCTCCTAGGCCAAGGGGGTCAATTGCAATTTATAACCTCAATGCCTTTATTCATCATAAAAATGCCTTAAGAAGTCAGACATGAATTGCAAATAATTGCTCCAACTGGAAATGATGCACTGAAAGCTGACAAACTCCATACTGCTAAAAATAGAATTTACTATAAATAGTAAACTCTTAGAAATGCCAAAGAACCTTAGAACTGGAAACCCTAATTTTACCTCAAACAAACCTACAGGCTTCCGGAATAGGCTGATGAGTGACAGAACAGATTACTGATGAGAAGGGAACATTACAGTTTTCTATGCTCTTGGTGAAAGGTGGAGAGTTCGAGTTTTTTTTTGAGAGAAAATTACAAGGTGTTTGCATACACCAAAAATTGTAAAAGAGTGAGAGATTGTGGAGAGATTATTGCAGGTTCTTGGAGCTTGGGTATTGTAACAAAGCATAATTTTGCTTGGCGATATCAATAAAGCGGTCCCAACATTGAGAAGCGGACCCGAAGACCTAGTCCACATTGGACGGACTCCGTTATCAATTTGCGTGTTGTGATCCTTATATTTCTCTGTCTCATTCTTCTCTCTTCTATCTCAATTTCTCTCTAGTTCAATTTAGTTTATTTTTCAATAATTGATTTTAAAGTGTACCTTATTGTAATTTCAATGGTTAAAAAGCATAATCATGCAATTCTGTATTAGATCGAGAAATTGCTGTATTTAGATTTAATTTACAAGTTAATTTTGTAAACTCTAATTACGGATCAATTCCCTAAGTTCATCTTAAGGGGGGTTGTTAGAGTTATCTTGCATTAGCTAATAATTAATTAATCTTTAATTGATTATTAGTCTAATTTATTCTCACACACTTTAGCTGAACTTAGGAATGCTTTATTAGTTGAGTTAATATTAGATCATTATGTCTCATCTCATGTGATATTGACACTTGTCATGATTTGATCCCTTTCTCATTTAGGGCTTTGCTTTTATAAGCATTCAACCCTTATTGTAATCTTCTCGAAGATTATTCATGGGAAATATCATGACTTTCATATCTTCTTGAAAGTTTTTTCTGTAACTTTTCCTTCTTGATGAATTTAGCAATTCTTGTTTGCAGATCTCTTGCGTGGAAGTTATCTTTGTTTGTTGTTTGATCCTGTGGCTTGTGGTTTTGTGCTTGTTTCACAATTCTAATAGGAACAATAGTGGGGCTGGGGGGAGCGACAGGGTGCTGAAATACATGTAGTACTTGAAAAAATAGTTATAAAAAGATGTATAAGTAAGAATTATACATCTTGGAGAGAACTAGGAGTCCCCTAGACATCTTGAGGACACCCCAGCATCGTCGAAGTCCTAGTAGCGTCTTGGAGACAGCGACACTGGTGGTGGGATGGTGGCGCTGGTGGTGCGCTGGTGGGGGGACGTTCCTCCCAAGTCCCCAAGTCTCTGAGACGTCCCCGTTTAGGAAACACAGGGTTTTTTTGGGGGGGACACGTCCCCGTGGAACACTGATTTATTCAGAACATAATAAGACAATACCCATAAGCTAGAATGCATTAAATTGGAACCTGGGTAGATCCAAGGACGCCATGCTCCAAATTGCTTGTTTTTCAACTGGATTTTGATGTTGAAGGGGTGAATGATGCCAGACGCCTCAAGACAAGGAATTTGCAGCCTTAATTCCAAAACGTTTTGCCTTCAATGCTTTGCTGGTTTTTATGGCCTCTTTCTCCAGATCACATGTGCCAAATGGAAGTCTCTAAATTTCCCGTTTAGACCTCTGTAACCTTAGCTAACTTGGATGCCTTGATAAATGCAAGTGAATAGGACTAGTACGGCCTGATTTGGAGAAGTATCACACTCTGGGTGAAGATTTCAAGCTGTCAAGCTCCCATGTGCCTGCAAGTGCTAAATGCCCTCTATTTTATTCAATACTGCTGAAGTAAATTGTATATGTTGAAAGTAAATGCTAAATAATTTTGTCAAAGCTCAGATTGATGGTCTTTGTGTGAAGCCATCCATGATAGAACCATTAGATGGTGTCTCAAGCTTGTAGATCCTGTCCTAATCAAGGGTTTTCGTCCTCAGATCAACTTGTAATTCCATACCTGCAATGTGCTCAGTTTTCTGTGTTTGAATGATAAACTTGGATAAATGAAAAACAAACATCTTTTCTCTCCTTATGCTTTTTCCAAAAGCCACGCCCAAGGTTAGGGTTTGCTTTTTGACAAATAAAATATTAATATCTTGTCTCTTGAAATTCCATGCCAACTTGCTTTGGCATATTAATTTAATATTTTATCTTTTGTCTTGAAGTGCCCTCTTTCACTTAAATAATAATAAACTGACTTAAATATATTCTTTTAATAAAGTCACTTTATTACTTTATAATATTAAATTACTAAGTCACTTTAATAATAGAATATCATTAAAGAAATGTGACTTAATAACTTAGTAATTCCTGGCGGAAGTCTAGCAATGATCTCCTGAGAGTGTCTTTCACCATTACCAACTGTAGGTGTGTCGTCACTGACCCTGATATTACTTACTATAAATAGTAAGTTGCAAATAACAAGTCCTGAATCCCCTCATAAGGGCTCCCTAAACATCCTGTTAGCCTACGGGAACCGTAGTAACAGGCTAACCCTGTCTCCTCGAACCACTGGCTAGAAAGGGGACATTACAGTTGCTTCAAAGGTTGGAGAGAATTTGATGATGCGCAAGGTTCTATTTGGGCTTGTGTGCAAGGATAAGGATTTTATGGTTCAGGAAAAGTATCCTTCAAACTAATTGTAAGTCGGGTGGAAAGTGCCACAAGTTGATCATTGATGGAGTTAGCATTGACAACTCAGTGTCCATGGAGATGGTGTAAAAATTGGGATTGAAGATAGTAATGCACTCCATGCCACACAAATTTTTTTGGTTGCACAAGGGACAACTTATAGTGGCAAAGTCATGTCAATTTGCATTTCACATTGGAGGATATACAAATGAAGTATGGTGTGACATGATCCCAATGGATGCTTTCCATGTGTTACTAGGAAGGTTGTGGTAGCATGATGGGTGCAATACATGATGGCTGCAAGAGCACCATTACCATCACGAAGAATGGGAATAAATTTGAATTGTTGTTGAAGAAGGCAGAAGAAGAGTGTGTAAAGGGAAAAGTGATGATATTGTTAGCAAAGGAGTTCCTCAAGGAGGCGAGGGATTTCAAGGATTACTATGTGCTAGTTGTTAGGCCTACACAAAAGGAAGAATAAAAGATTGAGTCGTGCATCTCGAAGGATTTTGATGTTGAAGCACTGCTCTTATCATTTTTGGATGTCATGGAAGAAGGAATGCTAGGAGAATTTCTGCTAGTGCGTAGCGTATCTCATTGTATGGATTTGATTATAGTTCCAATTTACCAAACAAGGTGCTGTGTAGAATGAGACTCGACATGAGTGCAAAACCAATTAGACAAGTGGAAGAGTTATTGGAATGAAGTCTCATTCAAGAAAATGTGAGCCTTTCCATAGTGCTTGTAGTACTTGTGTTGAAGAAGGGTGGATAATAGCAGATGTGCACTCACTCATTTGATCAATAAAGTCACCATCAAGTATAGGTTTTCATTGCTAGACATGGATGACTTGATGGATTACTTGAGTAGAGCACAATACTTTTTGAAGATTGATCTCAAGACTAGATATCATCAGATCAAAATCTAAGAAGGAGACGAGTGGAAGATTGCATTTAGAAGAAAGGAAGGCTTGCATGAATGGTTGTTAATGTTGTTTAGGTTGACCAACGTGCCAAGTACGTTCATGACATTGATGAACAAAATTTTCAAGCCATTTTGTGGCAAATTTGTGGTATATTTGGGTGATATTTTGGCCTTTAGTAAGACAAGGGAGGAGCATCTTGTGCATCTACAACAATTTTTTGCATGCTTAAGTAGTGAAAAGTTGTGCATAAACTTTATGTGCAGTTTCATTAAGAAGAAACTGACATGGGATTCATAATATCTTAAGTCAGATTATGAATGCACTTGGAGAAAGTTTGTGTGATTTTTAAGTGGCTAGAAACAAAGAGTGCAATGAAAGTTTGAAGTTTCCACAAGTTGTCAAGCTTCTATGGGAAGTTCATCAAGAAATTCAATGACATATGTGCAACTTTGAGGCACTGCATGTGCAAAGGAGGATTTGAGTGGATAGTTGTCGCCAAGAGTTTTGAACTCTTGAAGAAAAGGGTAAAAGAGAAGCCAATGCTTGCACTCATATATTTTTCAAAATTATTTTAGGTTGATTGTGATACTAGTAGGAAACCAATTGGCATAGTCATGAACTAAGGGGGTAGGTCAATTGTGTTTTCTGGTGAAAAATTGAACGAGGCTAGGATAAAATGCTTTTCTATGACCAAGAATCTACACCATTGTTCAAGCTTTGCACAAGTGGAGACTACTTGCTACGGTGGAGTTTTTGTTGTACATTGACCACTAAGTGCTGATTGTAATTTTGTCAAACAGTTCTAGTGCAACCTTGTGACTTGCTGTTGTAGGGTTTCAGTTTAAGATGCTTGATAGAAATGGATGCTAAGATAGTTTTTGAACACTTCTACAATTACTATGCAAGCTCCTCAATGAAATATTATGCTCTCATCAATTTTTAATGCATTTAGATAAAGCACTAAGAAAATATGATGCATCTATAGCCAAGACATTTTTACAAACAATTGGCTTGCAAACTCTAAATCTGATTACAAAGCTTCTTTGATTGCACATTCACAACTATTAATTTGAAACAACTACTTAACACTCCTCTTCTAGACAATGCTAATATCAAATAGCCAAGACTCTTGGCAAATTGCAATGTCAAAATCTGATATGAATGTAAATGATCTTCTGTAGCAGCAACACTTGACTTATAATGCAACTATGAAATGATATAAAATGTGATACACCTTATTACAGTTCTGATATAAATCATTGTGATGCTCTTCAAAATGACACCTTCTCACAGCAAACTAAAAATATCAAACCCTACTGACTGCAACTTGTATTCAGACTTATAGTTAATGCACAGTATGCAGAAAAATACTAAGAGAACCTGAAATATGATGCTGGAACTGAAGTGGCAAACCGTAGAAGACATGATCAGAATTTTCTGAGATTTTATGAGCCTCCCAATGCCAAAATCGCCCCTGTTATTCCAGTGCCTAGGTCTGATTAAGTACCATGAATTTGTGTTGCAATATTGTTTCCTTCTGATCACCAACTCATCCCTATATGTCCAGCGCCCAGCCTCTTGTGAATTTCTGGAAATCGCAGCCCTTGTAATGCCTTCTATTCGATGGTATCAAATCTGGAAATAATTATTATGAAAGTCTGAATATGCAGAATGCAGATTGACCTTCTTAGTTGCCAATTTTTTATGAAGACTTGAATACAAATTGTCTCCACAATTATCTCCAATGCAACTGAGTTCACCAAGTTACTGTAGCGGATCACTGTAGTGAATCACTGTACGCGGCACTGTAGCAAATCGCGGCACTGTAGCACAGGTACTGTAGCGTTACTGTAGCAGCCAGCAAATAAAAATATTCCACAATGAATCTTCAATGCCTTATAATCTGCAAATGGATATGCATCAAACCCTTGTATTCTTTGTATTTCTTCTCCAATCTAGTACAAATAGAAAGGCTGAGATACCTTCCTCCAATAATGCAACCCTTCAAGAGATATTTCACTCCCTCAGTTATGCCATCAATGGGAGTTTTCGTTCTCAAAGACAAATTGATTATCTGCAGACCTCTTGGCTCCACAAATACTCAAGAAGAAATCATCAATCATCAACATCAAATCTGCTTGCCTCAATAGTGAGACCTCAAGGTCTATTTATGCTTTTTTCCTCTAAAGGTCGGCCTCAATAAAATAATATTATCTTTTTGCTTCTAGAAGATTCCAATATATTTTAATTTTTGCACTTTATAAAATATTAAAATATTATGTTATTAATAAAGTGCATCTCAACATAAAATAAGGTTTCCATAAATAGAAACAATAATAATATATGATGGAAAACCTTACTCCAACCAAATACTGAGCCAAGTAATCACCCAATGACTGCCAGATGACTCTCTCACCATGCCTCATTAGCCTACGAGAGCCGTTAATAGGCTAATCCTGCTAATATGTCATTGCCAACTAGAAGGGGACATTACAGAACCAGAGACACATAAGCTAGGTAGAACACCAATAGGGTTACTCTTTTGTGGTGAAGCATAGAGCTGGCACAATCAACAAAGTTGTAGATGCCTTGAGCAAGTGGCAGACATTATTGTTCATGATGATTGTAGAAATAGTGGGCATGGAGGGAATGAAGGATTTGTATGGTGCAAATCTGGATTTTGTAGATGCATGGAGTGCATGCATACAGCCTTGAGCCTTGAGCTAGAGACAATAACCCATATGAATCTTTCTTGTGTAGGAAGGATACTTGTTCAAGAAACAATAGTTGTGTATTCTGTGCATTTCAATGGGAGAGAATCTCATTTGAGCATTACACAGTGGTGGACTTGGAGGAAACTTTTATGTAGAGAAAACAAAGGTGATGTTAGATGAGAGGTATCACTAGCAAAGTTTTAGTAAATATGTGCGTAGATTTGTGGAAAGATGTCAAATCTACCAAACAACAAAAGGGGTGGCGTAGAACACTGAGTTGTATAAGCCACTGCACATACTAGATAGATCTTTGGAGGAACTGTCTATAGATTGTCATTGGATTGCTGTGCATGCCAAAGGCTAATGATTATATTTTCATAGTGGTGGATTGGTTTTCAAAAGTGGTGCACTTCATTCCTCGTCAAAAGTCAGATGATGTGTCTAGGATAGCAAATTTTTTCTTCAAGGAGATAATCTAGTCGCATGGGTTGCTGCATAATATTACATCAGATTGCAACATGAAGTTGGCCATTTTTGGTGAACCATGTGGAAGAAATTGGGTACACAGTTCAATTATAGCTTTGCTTATTATTTGCAGACAGATGGACAAACAGAGGTTGTCAATCTGCTCAGATGTCTGGGAGGAGAAAAGCCTGTACAGTGAGGCCATTTTCTTTTGCCAAGAAAGTAAACTGTTGCAAGGAAGATGAATAGTTGCCTAGTAGTTGGACTATTTTCTTTTTGGGGAGCCAAATGGTTGAAGGAGACATGAGGACCAAATCTATATAAAACCATAGATCCAATGACTCAGGGCTGGCCATTCTGGGAGTTAGTGGATCATTGGTTGACCATTGTAGGATTCACATTGCAGATAGTCTTTGTAATTGCATTGTAGTCTCTTGAGAGTTAGTAGACAAGTTCTGTAATAATATATATTTGTATTAAACTCATGGTGTTAATTCTCTTAAACATTTTTTGTGCCTTTCATTGTGTATTCTGCACATGTGATAGCCAGTTGTTCATTTGACGGAAGGTGGAGTGCTCCACGGGTTGCAAGAAAAGTAAAAAAAGCAGAGAAAACATTATTATCAGAGGATAAATTCCAGTGAGCATATTTCAGAAAAAAAAATACAGAGTTAACATCATCTAAACAGCAGATCAGTCATGTTGATCCTTTTGCAGCCCTAGCTGGATGAACAC
>VDFB02021491.1:0-32931 GCA_007258455.2 Sequoia sempervirens | reverse complement strand
CTTTGTCATTTATTGCTTCTTGATTATTAAATAAATAAATTTTATTTATTTAATTACGTCACTAATTAAGTCCCCTTCTTTCTAAAATTAAATAGATTCTAATCTATTTAATTTTTGTCCACTTTCTACTATAATTAAATAATTATTTTAATTATTTAATTATTCATTGGCCACTTCTCTCATAAATTAAATAAATTTTATTTATTTAATTTGGTCCTCTCTTGAATTTTGAATTAAATCATTATTTAATTCAAAATGATTCCTTTTGTCACATTCCTCTATAATTAAATAATATTTTTAATTATTTAATTATTCATTAGTCACCTAGATTAAATAATTTTTATTATTTAATTTCTCCAGCAACCTCTTTATCTGTGCCAATCTTATCTTTCAAATCAAATCTTATCTCTTGACATCTCATTTAATTTCAGCCCTTGATTGAATTATCTCATAATTCAATCTCAACTCTTCATCTTTATCATTTGCCCTAATTTGGACCTAACCCTATTCCATACTACAACATTCAATCTTGACCATTGATTCTAGGGTATTTGTCATCTTCTCATCCTGGCCACACGTTCAAAATTGTAGTTTTTATAAAATGGCAATTTTGTTCTTATTCCAGGATCTCTCTATCTCGCTCTCTCTCTCTCTCATGCTCATTTCTGTCCATTTTAGGTTATGGTCATTGTCATTTACAGTCATTGTCATTTTAGTGTGAAGTCATTTCTTTTATACAAATCCTTCAACACTTGCATAGGGCTTTGTCATTTGTCATAGTTGCTCATTTGAAATTTGAGGGCATCTTTATTTACTGCAAGCTAGGAGGTGTAACAAAGGTCAACCATGGAAGATGAGGACTTAGGGTAACATTGTTCCTTTTGTTTTCATTTTATTTCCTTTGTGCTTTGTTATTTCATTGGAATCTTAATGTTATTGTGCTAACCCCTCTAACAATAATCTGATTTTCCCTTGATTACATTGGTGAACCCGACTCCGTTTTTCTTTTTCTTTTTTCGTACGGTTTTTTGTTGTTTTTTGTTGTTTTGCAGGTACAGGTACGGATCGCCGCAAGTGTTTTTTTTTTAAACATTGTGACGCACTTGATGCGTCGCGACGCATCCGCTCACGTAAGCGACGCATACGCCCTGACAAACCGCAACTGACAGACAGAACACCGCATTTGTTTTACAGAGCCGCATTTGACGACCCGAACGACGCATTTTCCATAACGAGCCGCATCTGTCTGGTCTAATCCTTCTTTCAATTTTTGGCGTTTTTATTTTTTGGATTTCAGGTTTTTCTGGTTTCGGGTTTTTCTGATCTTCTATATTCTATTTTATTCCTGCATGTTGGCTAACATTAGATTTTGTGTCACTAATCATCTCTTGTAGCTGTGTTTGTCATATGCTTTCTGTTTTCGTCGGGTTTTTTGTTTTCTGTTGTCTTGCAGGGACAGGTACAGATCGACGAAAGTTTTTTTAAAAAACATTGTGACGCATTCGATGCGTCGCGACGCATACGAGAATCCTAGCGACGCATACGCCCTGACAAGCCGCAACTGACAGACAGAACGCCACATTTGATTTACAGAGCCGCATTCGACGACCCTAGCGACGCATCTACCTATCGTGCCGCATCTTTCTGGTAAATTGTTCTTTCGGTTTTTGTCATTTTGATTTTCAAATTTTCGGGTTTTTCTGTTTACTGGTTTTCTGGTTTTCTATTTTTTCTGTGTTTTTATTCCTGCATGTTAATTAGATTAGATCTTTTGTGTTACTAATATTTTCTTGTAGCGTGTGGCGATCCTTTTCGTGTGTCCAAGACCATTACATACAAGACTACTAATATTCATTGTTTGCAGATTCGCATGTCAAAGAAGGAAGAAACAAACATTGTGCTTGTTTATTTCTAGAGTAGCAAACATTTATTTTGGTGCTTATAAAAAGAACCATGTCTTCTTTGATTGATTGTGCTTGTGGAGTGGTAGGTGAGTATGCTCTCACTTGGTGAAAACCTTGTGATCAGAAAACCAGACCCATTCTTATTTGTTATTTACCTTGACTTGGTACATCGGAGTATCCTCTCCCCTCGCGCTTTCGGGCGATCTTGGGTGTAAGAGAAACGGTTACCAACTCTAGAAATTGGGCCTGCTTGGGGATTTCATCACCCCAACGTGACTCAAACCGACAACGGAGCTAAAGCCAAGCTACCCCCGACCGGTATATAAATGTAAACCTTAAGGGAAAACCTAAGGTTGCGAGTGCGGATGTGTCATACGGACGGAGTAGTACTCCCTTAAACCCTATTGAGCTTAACCTCTTCAGGCTGGAGTGCCACCTTAATGGTGATTAATCTCTTGCCCCATGTATGGCCACTCGAACGGGGGTCCCGAACTAAAAACTCTTGTGTAGTAAGCCAAAATCCTTCTATTTGCTAGCGCAGCACCGGTCGGTGTGAAGGCATCCACACTTTCGCAGTTTGTAGTAGAGGTGATCAGCTCGCCATGGGAGTTTCATGGGGGTTGGAAGCTTGGTTGGCCTGAGAAGAGAGTGCACTGTAAGGGGGAGCCCGTGCAGCCAAGCTTCTGAATTCACACGCTACAAATATGCGGTTGGGGAAACCCGCGTGGAATCTAGCGAATATTGTCATGGCCTAACCTAGGATCGTGCTTATCTAATGTGTGTTTGGTTACTTTATAAAATGCTGTGTTTTTCAAGTGTTTTCTGGTTTTACCACAGTTCAAAACAAAACATTTATCAAACAGATCAAAAATTCCATCAAAACAACACGAAAATCACTTTGAAACCAAAACTGTCATATCTGTCGAACCACAATTGACATCCTGCAACACAACTGCTCTGATAAACCGCATCTGAGACTTGGAACAACACATCTGTAGGAATCGCGATGCATTTGATAACATAAATGCCGCATTTGATTAATAGTACCGCATTTGACAGTCAGAAAGCCGCAAGTGAAAAACTGAACCGCATATGCTAAACTGTGACGCAATTGCTAAACTGAGACACATTTGCCTGTCAAGATTTTAAAAGTTCATAGTCGAAACCAGAGGTCTTTAAACTGTCAACCATTTGTCAAACTCTGTCATCAAGAAGATTCTGTCAGAAACCTAACTTGAAATTGCTCAAAGTCTTGACCATTAGTTTGCATTAGTCACCATGGGTTTCATACCTCATTCCTTTTTCGTTGCATACATTTGACATTAGACTATCCCTAGGTTCACATTTTTCATAATTAGGATTAGGAAAATCTTAAGCACCCCTTGGAAAAGTCATTGTTTTCGAAATTAGACCCTTGTGGACCAAGTTATCAAACCTCCTTTTAGTCATTGTCCTCTTTTGTGAGATTTCCTCCAACTCAAAAGTCTAGTTGGGAAGACTCACTAGTCACTTAGATCTTGTCAACTTGTCATTTACAACAAAGTCCTTTAGCAGTCCAAATCGAAAACAAAGTTCAAGCTTAGAAATGCTTAGATAACCTTATCTTACATTGCATCCACACTGCATACCTTATTCACAAAAATACAAAAATATTAGTCATTCTAGGCGTCATTTTGAACTTAGACTTCACATAGTCTCATACTTGCATTTAGTTGTCATTCCCTTTTTTGAGCAATCTCATTTATGGTCGAAACCAGACTTCAAAAACAAAAGAGACAAATGGAAAACTTTAGGCAAGACCCCAACAACCCTCCATATGACTCAAACTGGACCTTGTACGATCCATTTACCAATCTAGACAATCAACCTCCAACAACAACGCAACCTTCGTCAAATAGTACATTCGACCTCTACTTGCAAAGAGATGAAAATGGTCAACTACTTCAGGAAAACATAGAGGCATTGACACAAGACCCAGAGGTCTATCAGCTTGCTGAAACAATAGCTCGTCAGGATAGAGACAGATTCGTAGCCATGCTCTTGAGTGAAGGAGCTAAGTTACCACCAGGATTTGATGCCAACACGCTAAACTTGACACTTCATGACCCTAATGCCAATAACGCACATAACATGTCACATAGTGGTCAACTTCTAAATACAACGAACAATACTTCCTTTGGGATGACAACGACAGTACATACCACGCCCAACGTCCCAAACATCTCCAACTCAATAAATGCTACATCCATTGGGGGATCACAATCATCCACAACATCCACAACACTACCCCAATCGGATGGAACCACTATTGGCTCCTCAACAACGTGGGAAAATTATTCCAATCCTCTTTTTACCGCGACGGTAAATACCACGGGGGCATCATCAAGTCACCACAATCCCCCTTTGACAACTACATCTACCACCATGAACACAACTTCGACAAATCCGTTCGGTAGTAATTCACAAAATCCTTTGGGAGGAGCCACAAGACGTATCTTTATTAAAGGACAACAACAAAACGTTAACACGACAACACAATCAAATGTCATTGCCTCCCAAGGCACAAATACAAACATCCCCCTTGTGCAAAACCAACAATTTACACAAGGTGGCCAAATAACACAACCCATGACATCATTGACACACCATAACATTCATGGTCACAACATCCCCCAAATAGCGACACACATGGCTGGGGGACATATCCCAACATACTCATCCAACATTCATACTCATCAACAGGTGCCAAATCATAACTTCCAATACCAACAACACACATCATACGTACCACAACAATCCATACCACCACAATATACCAACATCCACACACACCAGACGAGAACACATGGTGTACCAGGCAACCCAACACACGGAAATGTAAACGACCCTACCATAGATGAACTCAAAGCAAGAATGAGGGATATGGAGAAAACTATGCAAAACATGTACATCTCAGGCAGGAAACCAGAAATATCATATGACCTGGATGTATACCCATTTGACACGAACTTATACATGCCTGCATTTCCACCAGGATACGTGTCACCCAACTTCACAAAATATAGAGGCAAGACAAATCCCATTGAACATGTTCGCGAATTCACAACCAACTGTATGGATATCGCCTACGAACCAACATACTTGATGAGACTTTTTTCCAAAAGTTTGGCGGGTCAAGCCCTTGAATGGTTCTCAACTCAAAAAGATATCCAGACATGGGATGAGCTCAAACGAAAATTCATACACAATTATGCCTACAACATTGACATGGATACCTCTATTACTAGCTTGTGTAATCTCACACAAGAAGACTCAGGTGAGACATTTATTCCATTCTTTCAAAAATGGAGAAGCCTCGCTAGTCGATGTCACATTGACATTCCTGAAAGGGAAAAAGTTGACATGTTCGTCCAAACACTCCTAGGACCCCTAAAATTCGCATTACAAATACATTGTTGCACAAATTTCACAGAATTAGTGGAAAAGGGAGTCCAAATTGAGAAAGCCCTTATCGCAAAGGGAGAACTGAGATATGGTTCCAAAAACACGAACACCAACCCACCCGCTGACAAAAACAAATATTGGGTCAAGAATAAGCATGTTACAAATGACGGTGTTGTGGACGCCAAGACTGCAAGTCCCGTATTGGCCCTGAAAGGGGTCCAACAACAAAATAGACCAACAACGGAATTGACACCTCCTCCCAATACTGCTTCAAACAATCAAAGTGGTCAAAACAGTCAAGGACAATATCGTCAAATGAGACAATTTCCTAAGGGTCACACATACACCAATTTAGGTGAACCCATTGAAGAAGTCCTTAAGAAATGCATCCAGCATGGGGTCATCAAACTTCTGGAAATCAAACCTTATGACCCCGGACAATTCAAACTAGCATGGTGGAATGATAATGCACTTTGCGAATACCATCGAGTCAAAGGGCATACAACTTCCAACTATCGATAACTAAAAAACATCATACAAGACCTCATCGAAAATCGCACCATCAAAGTGGGTGGATCGCAATTTAACTCCAACTCAGACCATACTATCCACAAGAATCCACTGCAGGATCATGGTTCCCATAATGCTTCCACTTCAGGCTCGCAGAACCAAGCTAACTTCACCCGAGTCAAGTACGATTACTCTGGTGGACCAATAATAAATAATGTCAGAACTGACGATGACTACATCAATACCATTACGGTCAAGAGAGCACCACAATGCAATGCTACTACGCGAAGTGGCAAGGCCACTATAGCTGGTCCACCTTCCCCTGGACAACCCAAGATCACTATACCGGGCCCGGCGGCCAAACAACCACAACCTGTTAAACAGCCAAAACTTGTTTCAACCCCACAACAGTGGAAACCCAAGAGTCAGTTCAACCTCATTGACCAACTAGGAAGGACTCCCGCACAAATATCTATCCTTGAGTTGCTTCATATCTCTCCTGCGCACAAAGAAATCCTAGATAAAACTCTCCTAGAGTCGTCGGTCCCGAAGGACATTGATGTCAATTAGTTTGAAACTATGGTGGGATATCTCACCACGCCACACCATGTCACCTTCTCGGATCAGGATTACTCATCATCTAAAACCAACCACAATGACGCATTACACATAGAAGTGTTCGTCCACAAGCACAAAGTTAGACGGGTTTTAATAGATGGCGGAGCAGGGTTGAATATATGCTCTCTTAAATTGGTTAAGGCTCTTGGATTCTCTGATGCATGCGTAGACCCAACGAAAAGTATAGTGATCAAAGCATATGATGATGAGGAACGCTCTTCACGAGGTGTTATCTCTCTCCCTATCAGAGTGGGACTGGTCATTGTAGACACAACCTGCCAGGTCCTGGATTTGGAACTACCATATAACATCCTACTTAGCCGTCCGTGGATCCACGCATTAAAAGCTGTTCCATCGACATACCATCAATGCCTCAAGTTTCCTTTTGACGGCACAGAGGTAACCATATACGGAGACCCCGACCCTTTCCAATATTGTACCAACTTGAGGGGTATCTCCGAAAACTGAGTACCTATTAACCGAGAAGCACCTGGTTCCTCGTCGTCCAAATACATCGACCCTTCCACGTCCATGTCATCTGCCACATCCACTCCATCCACGTCTTCCGCCGTACCACTACCTTCCACCAACCCTAAGACTGAATCAACTGTCAAAATCCAGGACCTCGGCTGCGGAGAATTTAAACTAAATACAACATACAGCATAACTACAATACCCACTCCTCCAAAGATATATGGTCGGCCATGTTTCAGAATGGAACCTCAAGAAACTTTCAAAGTTCCACCGAATACAGTTTTTATCAAGTGGGGAGACATGAGTGATGAAGACCTTGCTGACATCACAGGATGGATCTATAAGGATACAGTTGCATTACCTCCATTACCAGTTCAAAAATATGGCAAGGGTTACAACATCATGAAGGCTAAGGGCTACGATGGTACTAGTGGCCTTGGAAAGAATAAAACTGGTCGAAGGGAACCCATAGAAACTTTTCAAACTCTGAAGTATCTTGGATTAGGGTTTGGATCACACGACAAGGACGATCGACGTACCTCTGGACTTTCCAACGAGCGCGTACATGCTTCTGACAGTGTCGAGACTACTAGGGAAACCCTAACTGAAACAGACTCCCATGAGTGGGAATTTGGCTCAGAACGATCCCTAAGTGACTGTTGTCTTGATGATTTGTTTGTCGAACCAGGGGAACTAACCTCTGAACAATGATTTTGGCAAACATTCAAAATTGAGCAGGCACCACACAGTCAAAATCCTACTACCACTTCCCATGACACACAACAACCATCATCTGAACCCCCTCAGTCTAATCTATCCGAAGTGTCAGATAATATTGATAGCCAGGGCTCTCAAACCTTCACTCCTTATTATGACAACGAATATGACACTAGTGAAGGAGAATACTGGCTAGAGTCCGATATAGATTTGGATGATGATAACCTCATCTACAACATCAACGAGTCCATCTGCATGCTGTTCGCATCCTCACCCCAATTCACCAGCCTTGATGATGGCATATCTTTAGTTTACCCTGAATTAGTTGATTGGGACCAACAAGGACCACCAGTTCTGGACACATTCCAAAATGATGAAGCCATTGCCGAATTCATGGGATTACAAGAAGGCATACCCAGTGGGGACCACAAATCAGGATTTTCCATTGATTTAGACTACACGGCATACTTCGGCGAGACTGTCCAGTCCTCTAGTCGCAAAAGTAAAAATAAAGTAAAAAATGAAACGTCTCTAGGTGAAAACCGAAAGGCACCTCTTGACGATAAAATAGCAAAAATAAAGGACGAATCTGCGGGTGAAAACCTCTCTGAGGCGCCCAAAGATGGAGGACTAGACTTTCTCCCTGTACAACAAGAAAAATTGGCTATGCTTATTAAGGACACAATAGAGGATAACATTTCAACTACAGAAGACCCCAAGATGGTCCTATTTGCCGCATCATTGACTGAGGAAGAGAAACCAGAATTTCATAAATTCTTTGCTGACCGGAAAATCAACTTCGCATGGTCTTATACTGATATGCCAGGATTAGACCCAGAACTGGTTCTGCATCATTTGCCACTACTACCTAACACTAAACCAGTCAAGCAGAAGTTGCGCAAAATGCATCCCCAAGTTGCCCTATTGGTCAAGGCGGAGTTAAAGAAACTATTAGATGCCGGATTCATAAGGTCTATTGACTACGCTGAATGGATTTCCAATCTGGTCCCGGTCACAAAGCCAAATGGGTTGATCCGTGTATGTACAGATTTCAGAGACCTAAATAAAGCATGCCCAAAGGACGACTTTCCTTTACCCAACATTGACATCATAGTTGACCTAACTGCAGAACATGAGATGCTATCCCTCATGGATGGTTTCTCTGGCTATAATCAAATTCGCATCGCTCCTGAGGATCAGCATAAAACAACATTCACGTGCCCATGGGGTACATACTGTTGGAACGTCATGCCCTTCGGTCTTAAAAACGCAGGTGCCACGTATCAAAGGGCTATGACCACGATCTTCCATGACATGATGCACAATATAATGGAGGATTATGTAGATGACCTATTGGCCAAATAGCAACAAGATCATTTGAAGGTACTCGACAAAATTTTCAAGAGACTGGAAGAGTACAAAGTTCGGCTAAACCCTAAGAAGTGTGTTTTTGGGGTCACCTCAGGTAAACTATTGGGGTACATAGTTTCCCAAAGAGGCATAGAGGTCAATCCGGAAAAGGTCAAAGCAATCATAGACATGCCTCCACCCAAAGGGATCAGTGAACTCAGAACTCTGCAAGGCAGAGTACAATCTATTCGCCGTTTCATAGCTCAATTGGCAGATAAGTGCCACCCATTCCAGTACTTGTTGCGCAAAGGTGTCCCCTTTGTATGGATAGATAAATGTCAAGAGGCCTTCCAGCAAATCAAAGATTACCTGCTATCAACACCAGTCCTCATGTCGCCTATTCATGGAAAGCCATTAATTCTATACATCTCGACCACTAATTCAGCACTGGGGGCATTACTGGCCCAAAATGATCATGAAGGGAAAGAAAGAGCAATCTATTACATCAGCCGCACACTGATAGGTTATGAGTTGAACTACACATACATTGAACGTGCATGCCTCGCGGTTGTCTTTGCAGCCCAAAAACTAAGGCATTATATGCTCAATCATCAAACACAACTGGTGGCCAAGATTGACCCATTGAAATACCTCTTAAGTCGAGCAGCGTTAACAGGCCGGTTGGCAAAATGGGTCATGATCTTAAGCGAGTATGACATACAATATGTTGAGCACAAGGCAATAAAAGGGCAAGTAATAGCAGATCAACTAGCAGATGCACCGATTCAAGCCACTCATCCATTAGTAACTGATTTTCCCGATGAGTCCATTTTTCATGCAGAACCGGCAACACCATGGAAGCTTTATTTTGATGGGTCTCATACTAGTCATGGCTCAGGCGCTGGAATCTTGTTCATCACACCACAAGGGGATTCAATTCCTAAGTTATTTTGAATCGCTTTCCCTTGTACAAATAACATTGCTGAATACGAAGCACTAGTTACAGGTCTCAAGTTGGCAATCAAATGGAAAATTCAGACATTGCTTGTATTCGGGGATTCTCAGCTAGTAATCAACCAAGTGAATGATGACTATGAAACAAAGGATGAGAAGTTACTTCCCTACAAGAGGATGGTGGATAGTTTCCTGACAAACTTCCAATCGATTTCTTTCGAGCAAATCCCCAGGGCACAGAATAAGGCAGCCGACGCAATGGCCACTATTAGTTCTCTCTTGGACATCCCTAACAATGTGTCACAATTTGAGTTCCTTGTAGAATAGCTGTTGATACCGGCATATGATATCCTAGAGTCAGAAATGGTTTGCAAACTTGTTGGTCCCAACTCTCCTTGGTATCAGGACATTTATGAATATCTCAAGACTCAAACCCTTCCATCGAACCTATCCAATAACCAAAAGAAGTCCTTCATTCAGAAATTGACAAGATATGCCATTATCAGTGACACCCTATACCGCCGTAGTTTCGACGATACCCTCCTTAGATGTCTTGACACCGACGAAGAATGTACGACCTTATGAGAAGTACACGATGGTATATGCGGATCTCATTCGAGTGGTCCTACGCTAGCTAAGAAATTGACGAGACTCGGGTATTATTGGCCGACAATGGAAAAAGATGCAATTGAATATGTCAAGACTTGTCGCAAATGTCAAATACACAGTGACTTGGTCCATGCTCCAGCACAGGAACTCCGGCTGATCACTTCTCCGTGGCCCTTCTCTCAATGGGGACTCGACCTCGTGGGTAAGATTCATCCAACCTCATCCAACGGCCATAAGTTCATTATTACCGCCACTGAGTACTTCACAAAGTGGATCGAAGCCATCCCATTGAAATACATTACTGGCAAACAAATATCAAAGTTTATCCTCAACTACATCATTTGCCAGTATGGCCTTCCATAGTCCATCATCACTGACAACGGACGTCCGTTCAAAAACCAAGACGTCCGTGAGTTATGTGAGCGATTCCATATCCAACACCATTTTTCATCCCCATATTACCCCAAGGAAATGGCCAAGCAGAGGCGTCGAATAAAACCATTGTCAAGATTCTCAAAAAGACTGTCAATGACGCTGGCCGCGATTGGCACATACAACTTAACCCTGCTCTGTGGGCTTACCGAACTAGCATTCTTATGCCTATGGGAGCCACCCCATTCGCCCTGGTCTTTGGCGCTGAAGCCATCTTACCCATTGAGGTCAAAATTCCTTCACTACGAGTCTCTTTGAAGGGTCTAACTAATGAAGAGGAATACCAACAATCACGCTTGCACGAGCTGGAAATGCTGGACGAGCGAAGACAAAACTCACTGAATCACCTCCAAGCCTATCACAACTGCCTTTGTCGCAGCTACAATAAAAAGGTTATAGTCAGAAAGTTCGACATTGGCGACCTGGTTCTCATGCAGAACCCTAAGAACCAAGCAGACAGAGAAAAGCCAGGAAAATTTGAACCAAACTGGCTGGGTCCATACATTATCATATCTTCTTTTGGTTCTGGAGCATATCAATTGGCAACTCCAGATGGGGAACAGTTGACTGAGCCCATCAATAGTTTACATCTCTGAAAGTTCTACGCATAGCATCAGAAGATGGAGCTGAAAACCATAAAATACAAAAAAATAAAATTGAAAAATGATAAAAATCGTTACCTTGATGAAAACCTGGCAAACAGGCGTCTTGGTGATACCAAAAAAATCAAAAAGTCAAGAAAATAGTAAAGATAAAAATGATTCGTTCAATAGTGAAAACCTGGCAAACAGACACTTTGGACAAGCACCATGGTGAAAACCTGGCAAACAGGCGCCATGCGTAATCAATCATTGCTCTGCCATCTACTATCACTTGGTCTAACTTGGCCTAGGATAAAAGGTATTTCTGCCATTATTCCACAAATCGCCATCACATCCTACCTTACCTGTCATAGTAGATAAATGATTAACATCAAGTCCTGACAACTGTTTGTCTACCAAGTCAGCACCATCCCGTCCATATCACTTGCGAATGGCTAAGTCTTAGACCTGACTAGGGGAAAAATGTTTATCATGAAACTGCAGTGGATGTCACACATGATCTAAACATTGGCAAAAAGTCCTGAAAAAAGACAAAAACATCACAAAAAGTCCTAAAAAAAAGGCAAAAACATTGGCAAAAAGTCCTAAAAAACGACCAAAAACATCACAAAAAGTCCTGAAGAAAGACCTAAAAAATCATAAAAATGTCCTGAAGAAAACATCAAACAAAATCATTAGACCACTCGAAAAACACGAACACCCTGTCATTTTTGGTCAAAGTCAATCACGTCAAATCAATCTTTGTCATTTTTCCGAACTATGTTGTCTCTGCACATTTGCTACGTAGGCAAGACTCATATTTGAGCCCCTGAGACATTAGGTCAGTCCTTTTAGGTTTGTCAAAATAAAATCATGACACAATCTTCGTTCATCAAGACAAAGTCATTGGTCGTGTCAAACTACGAGGTCTCTGAGTGTATGACGTAGGCAAGGCCATCTATCGATGAGCCCCCGAGGCCGCACTAGGTCAATCCATTAGGGTTCGTGGCAAAACATTGGCACACACGTCAAAAGTCTTCACTTATTTTCTACACGGGAAAACTCCTGAAACAAAGTAAAACAATCATTTGTTCAAACATGGTCGATTTCATCAACACATCACTCATGTCATCAGGGCAATATCGGCATATAGTCAAACACAAGTCAAACTCGGTCAAAGCAAGTCAAATCATCATAAACCGGTCAAACTATCAAATTTTGGTTAAATCTTCAGATGAGTCCTTCTGAACGATAACCTCTATCATTTACGCCTTAGGATGTGTCCTTCCTAGGCGTTGTCATCGTCATTTCGGCATTTCGAGTGATTCTCTTGACATTTAAAAGATCGCTCTTGGTGACATCGGTATTCTTCAGATGTGTCCTTCTGAAGAACCAACTCTGTCATTTATGCCTTAGGATGTGTCCTTCCTACGCATCGTCATTATTTTGAGGGACCCCTTACGACCATTAGGGATCGAATCCTCTAGTCATCGACATTATTCAGGATGTGTCCTTCCTGAATTCACCAATTCTCGGCATTTTCCAAGGTCAATCAAAACTTTAAACATTTCGACATCTCGACATTATCAAACATGGCATCTTGGCATCAGAATAGTGGATATTCAGACACACTTGGCAAACACTTGACAATTGTCTTTTAAGCTTTTATCATGTTATTAGTTTTTCAGCGAGATCCCACTAAGCAGGATTTAGAGAAGTAGCGACGTAGCATGACAATTGACACACATGACTACTAGCTTCTCAGCGAGGTCCTGATTCTGGGATTTAGAAAAGCAACGACATATCATGATAGAACTTTATTTTTGTAGTTTGACAATCATGTCACTAGTTTCTCAAGGATGTCCTGGAAACAGGATTTAGAGAAGCAACGACGTTTCATGATCTATCCTTGTCTTTTTCTGCTTGTGGGTGATTATGACAAAAGGACTAGGGCAATCACGCTCTTAGTATGAGTCATAACCATCCTTGTCTATGACTGTTTTGTCTTAGGTAATGGTGCGACCTTGCACACCTTGATCTATGTCATATCATGGTGTTTGTTGACCATTACAACAGTTTTCCCAATGATGATTAAGAGCAATAAATATTAAAAGTCCTACAGTAAAGTTTTGAAGGATTTGGTCTAGGAATTAACATGCATTTTCATAGGGCTCATGTCTTCTCTTCTTCGATCTGGTCATCTTCTGTCATCAGTCTCGTCATCTTCTCTCGTCCATCCCACGATGATATCCTGTGACATCAAAAAACATAAGTGCATACATGCTCATATACATTGCATTAGGTCCATACATACATCATCCATGACATTAAATCGTATACATAAGCACAAGCATTGCATTAACATAATCATTAGCATTGCATTAACAAAATCATTAGCATTGCATCTTTTACATAAATACATCATACACATCATTAACATAAGCAGATAAATAAGCATTGCATCATCATGACATCAAAGATTACAAGTAGGCATCATAGGACATACATAGCATCATAAATCATACAGCATACATGTCATAGTACATAGAAAATCACATAACACATGTAGGCCGCATCAAAACTGCATCATCATATAATATCATCTCAAAAATATACAATGTCATAGGATAGAGTCAACGAATATCCCAAAAATGGAGCTTGCAGGCTCAAACAATATAGTGTGTCACAATACAAATATGCCCTAGGGAAGGCTCTCATCATCTCCTCGGGGTGAAGAATGTGGCAGAGGCAACTCTGTCACGGGCGCTGAAACAAGGGATGGTCCTGTAGTGGCCTGTGTCTGTGACGCTGACGAAATACTGAGTGAAGGCATCATCTCAACAGTAGTAAACACCTGTGAGGTCACTGCGGCTGGACTCTGAGTGATGGAAGGATCTGTAACTGGCGACTGTACCTGGCCTGACCTCTGCACTGAACCAACGGAACCATGACTATGCCCTGAATGAGGACTCGGAGTATGCCTGCGGGAATGGTGTGACCTGTGGCCTGACGTGTGTCCTGTGGAAGTTGACCCCCCGACACTGGTATGGCTCCTGGTACCACTGCCACTGCCCGATCTATGCCCACTGCCTGTCCTCGTCTGTGGTCGGGACAAGGTAGGATCTCGCTGCTCTGCACACCGTCATAAAGCCAGCCCCGCGACCGCTTCCAACGTTTCACTGCCTCGAAAGCATGTTCCCTCAGGTCTCTGCATAGGCCGCAAACTTCCGCGGCACCACCGCATCGCATCCGCTGGCGATCACCGCCATCCCGCTTTCACATCGGCTACCTCAGTGCCGGATCAGAGACCGACCTGCGCTGCTACGCTTCAATCTTGCCGGTCCGCCACCTCTCGACCGGCCAGACCCACGGCAACTCCAGGACAAGATTCCTCCCCCTCCACCATCCACCATCTAAGAAGTCTCTCAGCCTCGCCTATGGCATCATCCTCCTCGTCATCATCATCATCATCCTGCCCTGCCACCTCTGCCTCCTCCTCCCTTGCCACCTCCGCCTCCTCCCCTGCCACCTCCACCTCCACCTTCCTTTTTTATCGATTTTATTTTATCGATTGACGATCATGATTTTATGGTTTTTATGATTTGATTTGTCTGTTTCTTCGATCTCGAGCCTGATTTTGTTTTTTTCGGATTTTGTTTTTTATTTTATCGAGATTTTATGGACTGATTGCTTGACCGTTTTCGTGATTCGCCAATGGCATGGGTCTGCGTGCCTGCCACCATAGGTCATAGGCTGGCGTCGTACCTGGATCCGCTGCTCCACCTCTCCAACCCCAGGCTTGGGCTACTAACCCATCTATCTGCTGTGTGGCAAATGCCACTGGGATGGCTGGTCCCCATGCATACTCTCTGGAAGATCTGGCATACTCTGCCGTCCCCACAGGCACATCCTGCTGCTTGCCAAACTGTCTCAACACACGCTGCGGCAGGTACATCTCAATGATCAAGGACGTCTGCACTATCCTGCCAATAAGGTATCTGTATTGCCTGCAAAAGCTAAGGTGCTCATCCTCATCATCCCATGCCTCGCAATCCCTGTACGGCCTCCAGATGAACGTCACCATGGTATCGATCCGATGCCGCCACCATCCTGTCTCGCCCATGTGGGTCTGCTGTAATGCGTCGGCATAATAATAGGAGTAGGGCATCCCCGCGGCAAGCTGTGGTCTGTCAATAGGAGGGCAGAATATGGCAATGTGCTCCCATGCCCAGATCATCATAAGGGTGGTCCCACAGGAGATACTCTCTCCTCTCCTGTATACCACATCGTGAAGCTGGTGATATAGCATCCCTAGCAGGCAAGGACCCCACGCATAAACTGTCATGTCTCGCCTCATGCCGACTAGGACGTCACCCCAACCAATTGGAAATCCATGTCCTCGTCGATCAGGAACCCAAATGCCAGCAATCAAAGTCGCTAGGAATGCATCAAAGCGCCCATAGTGCTCTGCTAGGAAATCCCAATGTATCTCGTAACCCTGAATGCCGAGCCCAGCACCCTGATCTTGATAGTACGCACGAAAGGTCTGTTCGCCGTGACGTAGATCATACACAATCCGCTCCCCTCGAATAGGAATCCGGAGAATACGGTAGACGTCCTCCAAGGTGATGGTGGCCTCACCTGTCGGTAGGTGGAAGGAACAGGTCTCCGAATGCCACCGCTCGCACAAGGCCGTCAACAAACCCCTGTTCGCCCGAATGGCGGGCATGAACGCAACATAAAATAGACCCAAGCGCATCAATCATCGCCGATCTCATGGGCCCAGCTAATCAGAAAACTGAAAGGTGGTCGGTCTGCTCTCTCTAGTATAAATAGGGGCAAGCTGCCTCTGCAAAAGGACGAACACTACATTAGCACCTTTTTGGACAACTATAATCATCATGGAAAACAACTAAGGGCATGAAAGCATCAAAGCAAGTTTAATTAAGGAAACAGACAAATGCGTTGCAACAAAGCAATTAAGTCGCGAAAAAACAAATGCGTCGTTCACAATATCAAATGCGTCAGGATAAGTCAAGTGCGTCGCTAAATGACGTTTGCGTCACGAAATTATGCGGTTGCGTCGCAGCATTGCGAATGCGGCGCGGCATTACAATTGCGACATTCAAATAATCACTTGCGTCGCGAAATAATGATTGCGACACTTTAGCGGTCAAATGCGACTTGGTAAGTCACTTGCGTCGCACGAATTGTCAAATGCAGCGCAAACCGCCGGTGCGTCTCGTTTTCCCTTTGCACTTGCGTCGCGACGCATCAAATGCGTCGAATGCAAAAGCAATTGCGGCTTACGCGAACGCATATGCGTCGTGGCGCATTCGTTGACTACCCTAGAAAGCATTAAAAAACACGTAAAACGGTAAAAAGACAAAGTGGGTTTAGGGTACATACCGCCGGCTCTGAGCCCTCTGGCCGTCTGAAAGTCCTCACGATCTCCCCGCGGTGCTCTGACACTGGAATAACCATCCTCGCTGCTGCGCCTTTCGCTCTGAGCTCTCAGGTTTCGCGAAGTGAATAGTGAAAATGAATTGACTTTTACCCCTTTGTCAACCTATTTATAAGGTCAAAATGACATTTTTTCAAACAGGGTCAATATTGGAGGCTCATTTGAACACCTTTGACTTCCTCGTAAGTTGCTTTAAACATGTCAGAATTTGAAACCGACTGTGCCGTTGTTTTTCGGGGTATCAAATTGATTTATCAGGACTCTTTGCAAATTTTTCTTGCGCCGACCCAAAATTTGAAAATTTCCCAAGGGGGCAAGGATACTCTGTACCTTCGCTGGGGCATATTCTTGACTTATTTTTCTTTGTCACAATGCGACAAGCGACATTATGACAAAGAGGGGCAAAATGTAGACACCTAAAAATGACCTAGGCCTGCAAGCTTCATTTTACCACTTTCGTCCTAGCATAATTAAGTCATTTAATTATGTCATTGGTCCACATTCGACTATTGATTAAATAATTCATAATTATTTAATTAATTCATGTCATTTGTTTCTCCTTGATTATTAAATAAATAAATGTTATTTATTTATCTAATACGTCACTAATTATCTAAATCTTCCTTTAATTAAATAAATTCCTTAATTTATTTAATTCCCCTTTGTCATTTATTTCTTCTTGATTATTAAATAAATAAATTTTTTTATTTAATTACGTCACTAATTAGGTCCCCTTTCTTTCCAAAATTAAATAGATTCTAATTTATTTAATTTTTGTCCACTTTCCACTATAATTAAATAATTATTTTAATTATTTAATTATTCATTAGCTTTTTTCTCTCATTAAAATTAAATAAATTTGATTTATTTAATTTAGTCAATTTTCTTGAATTTTGAATTAAATCATTATTTAATTCAAAATGATTCCTTTTGTCACATTTCCTCCATAATTAAATAATATCTTTATTATTTAATTATTTACTGGTCACCTGGAGTAAATAAATTTTATTATTTAATTTCTCCAGCAACCTCTTTGTCCGTGCCAATCTTATCCTCCAGATCAAATCTTATCTTTTGACATCTCATTTAATTTTGATCCTTGATTGAATTATCTTATAATTCAATCTTAGCCATTCATTTCTTGACATTGCCCTAATTTTGACCTAACCCTAATTCTTATTGCAACATTCAATCTTGATCATTGATTCTAGGGTATTTGTCATCTTCTCATCTTGGCCACACGTTCAAAATTGCAGTTTTTATAAAATGGAAATTTTGTTCTTATTCCAGGATGGATCTCTCTCTCTCTCTCTCATGCTCATTTCTGTCCATTTTAGGTTATGGTCATTGTCATTTACAGTCATTGTCATTTTAGTGTGAAGTCATTTCTTTTATATAAATCTTTCAACACTTGCATAGGGCTTTGTCATTTGTCATAGTTGCTCATTTGAAATCTGAGGGCATCTTTATTTACTGCAAGCTAGGAGGTGTAACAAATGTCAACCATGGAAGATGAGGACTTAGGGTAACATTGTTCCTTTTGTTTTCATTTTATTTTCTTTGTGCTTTGTTATTTCATTGGAATCTTAATGTTATTGTGCTAACCCCTCTAACAATAATCTGATTTTCCCTTGATTACAATATAAAAAAAATCAATTTTTCAATTATTAATTGCCACAAATAAAACTCATATAACATATTGAATGCCTCTTATTTAAGATGAAATCTTATATATATATATATAAAATCAAATGTTAAAACTAATAGCGAATGCCACATATTTTTAATGGAAACTCTATATAAAAAGAATCATCTAGAATAGTATATCATATATACTTCATATATTATATCGAATGTTCAGACACTCTACCATTACAAGTCATCAAATTACAAACTTTTGAATACAATTTGTTGAGACTTTTTATCACTTTGATTGAAAACAAAAACTGAAATTTATATTTTTCAACAAGCCTAGACAGTGATATTGAAAAATATTTTTCTCCTAAAATATCATCTGGGTTTTCTTGAAACTCAAACAACTTGTTCATTTGACATAACTGTAAAAACCCATTATATTTCATAGAAACCTAGATTGTAGATTTAGAGATATGATTTTATTTTCAGGCCTATTTAGCTAGATTTTCGTTGTTTTCACTTTGCAAAATATAAGACATGCAAACACAAAATTCTTATTCTCAAAGTCTTCTTGTTTCTAATTCATATCCAAATATGTATGTTCTTAGATTTCATGACAAATGAAAAGAATTTATAATGAATTCTCTTGATAATTCTTTAACCTGGAACTTTCGCTGCCCAAAAGATTTCACCAATAAAAATATGCAAAATATCTCACTGTGGCTTAAAAGAAAGTAGAAAAAAAATAACCAGAATGGAATGTAACCCAAAAAAGATCTAATTTCAACAATACCCGTATTGTATTTTATTTCTTGAAACTTCTTCCATAGAATTCCATCTATTAAACATGTACAATATTCTTATGGAGGATATTGGTGGTGTTAAATGAAACAATTTGAAACAAGAAAAAGTTCGCACTATACTAATGCGCACTGTATCAGATATCCAGTAGTAATGAAAAGACGTCTATCAAGAAAAACATACTATTGACTGCCTTGAATTCTATGATTTTCAAGAACAAGATAAAACAATTGATTACCACAATCTCAAGCATGCCAAATAGCAAACAATCATTTTCAGTAGACAAGAGAAAGAGAGATCCTTCACAAATAATGGGTAAATGAAACAAGAGTAAACACGATGCCAACCTAGGATCCAACGCTTTAGAAACAAAAAAGAAGTGCAGAGAATAACTCTATCACAACAACAATCTTTTTTTTTTTCAAATCCTTAAACAACCTTTAGAAACTTTTCCACTTAGAAAAACAATTTTTAATCAAAAATCAGTATTTTGATAATTATTCTTGCAGACATAAATTTTCGTTTGAAAACAAAAAATCAAAGATGAAAAACCTCCCTAAAAATGATCATTATAACTAAGGAAAGCTCTTGTTTTTCAAAAACAAGAAGCGAATAAAAATCTCGTAAAAACAAGTTTCTTTTTTCGACCATCAGTTCGAAACTGTGCATGAACTTGCATGCAAAAACCTTCTATCTTTTAATTGTTTTATCGCCTTATCAATTACCTTCATTTGATTTAATATTTTATTTCATATTAATATTTTCCCACATTTTACTTTATTATAAAAACTCAACATTAAATAGTAATTATCTTTATATTTAGTTATAAAAAACACTTTATAGTTTAATAATTTAATTATCCAAAAGCAACATACATATCTATTTGCCAACATGATTTTATTTAATAATTCATTTAATTCATCACTAATCAAACAACATTATTAAACCAATTTAATTCGAACAACTCATCAGACAAAAATTTCATGAAAAAGGTGAATCATGGAGGGGCACTATATTTAAAATATATCTTAAAATGTTATATATTTAAATATATAATGCAATTAATTATAATATAGAACATTTACATATTACAATAATGGTTCATTTAAATTAATGAAGTCATTACGAAAAATAGAAATAAGAATTGAACACATTATATTAAAGATGAAAATGGTAAATACATGATTAATTTAACAATATTTGTCAAATTAATTAATTTATAAGGCTTTCAGCCTTTCTTGTTCTGCTTTCCTCTTTGCTAGTTGTTTTCCTTTCTTCATTTTTTCATATCTATCATATGTGAAGGGTGGCATAATTCGTAGTCCTTTGAAAGACTTTACACGTGAAATTGCTACAAATGTCAATTTGGGTCTTTCAGTGGGTCCTATATCAACTGTAGCTTTTAGGAGTGTCAATCCTTGCGACTTGTGTTTGTTAGAAGCCAAGCTAATTGTAATGGTATCTGTTTTATTTTTGTGTTTTATTTGTGATGGATTGTGCTAACCTCCTATAGGCACCATGCTGCCATTGTAGGGTTATGTCTATCAACATAAATTTAATATAAGACGATACTAATAGTAATTTAACTAGCATATATACCTTATATATAATCTATATAATATGCATCGAGATTTATCATTTTCGAGGCTTTTTTTTTTGTTTGTTTGCTTTTTTCTATTTTTTCGACGTATATTATATAGATTATATATAAGGTATATATGCTAGTTTCAGGAGTTGTGCTACAGGGAATATAACACATATCAATATTAATTGAGATTTATTATATATTATGATTATATTATTTATTTATGTTATATTATTATTTATTAATATTATATTATATGAAGTATAATGATATATTTAATATATTAAGATCATATCAATATTAGATTAATAGTAATGTTATATTATTAATATATTATATGATAATATTATATTACATTATATGAATTATAATGATATATTTAATATATTAAGATTATATATAATCTATAAATTAATATAATATAATATTATATAATCATGAATATTACATTAGATTATTAATACTATTGGTATATTATTAATAATGTTAATATTATATTAGATTATTAATAATAATATAATAATAAGATATATATTGACATATTTCATATAGATTATATTTAAGATGTATATACTAGCATATTTTGTATGATAAGTATTATAAGGTCTTAGATCTTATTTCAAGGTCTTCACCATAAATAAATATTGCTTATTTTAAATGTTTTTTATTTTTTATTTTTTTTCTAAAATGGTTTGTTTTTATGTTTTTTTTTTGATAGGTGAACGCTTTTAATTGGAGCTATGAACCAATGAGGCCACATTCAAGGGATCTCATCCCCGTCATTCATTTCCTTCTTCTTCTCCCCATCATCCTACCTTTCCTCTTCCTTCTTCATCTCCTTCTTATGTCCTTGCTTCTCTCCTCAACCTCCTCTCCTTCTCCTCCATCTCCTGTCCCCCCCTCCAATGCTTCTCCTCTAGCTCACCCCTGCATCTTGTCCTTCTTCCTCCTTTCGCCATGCATCTCCCAGCCTTCTCCATCATCTCTTCACCTCCTCATTCCTCTCTTCCAACTTCCACTCCCCACATCTCTTCATCTTGCTCCTCCACCTTTCTTTTCCTCTACATTGACTCCTACAAATCCCCACCTTATGCTCTTGTCATAGCTCCTTCTCATCTCCTTCAACTCCTCTCTCCATCTCCTCCTGCATCCCTGTACGTTCTACATCTACCCCACACCTCCACCTCTTTCCATGTCCTTCCACAACCTCCTTACTCCTACTCTCCTCCTCCTTGCTTCTTTCTCCTTCCATCACTTTCACCTCCCAGTAGTCACCTCCACCTTCAAACTTGCAATCCTCCTGCAATCCTCCTCACCTCTAATGCCTTGTGTAGCCTCCCATCAACTGCCTCCAGTGTCACCATCAACTGTCGACGCCCTCAAACTTGCTAACACCGCCAACCTTCCTCTGGATTTGATCCCGCGGTAGAGTCAAATCTCCATCTTCAACATCACGACCACTACCGTCCATCGCTAGCTTCCATCGGAACACAGCTACTACCGGATACCCCCCTACAAACTATCGACACCAACGTTCGATCCCCCCACACTCCATGAGATTCGAACATAAGAGGTAGTGTTTCTACTACTAAGCAACTTTCCATTGCACTGTGGGGTCAACCTATTTGTTTCTATGTTTATTAAAAATGTACTATTATTAAAATATTTTTTTGTTTTTAATTTTGTTTTTATTATCTTTTAAATGTGTTTGTTTTTTCTTTTGTGACGGATTGTGCTAACCTCCTATAGATAGCGTGCTACCATTGTAAGGTTATGTCTATCAATGTAATTATTCTCATATATTATATTATTATTATATTATATTATATTATTATATTATTTTATTATAATTTTACTATATTTTTATTATTGTGATATATTATGTTATTATTAATATGGTATTATTATTTTTTGTTTAAGTAGTATTATATTATATTATTATTACATTATTAAAAATTTATTAGTATTAATTCTTGTTTTGGTTTTTAAATTTTTTTCTAAAATATTTTATTTTTGTTTCTAAAGTGTATATGGTTTTTTTGTTTTGGCTAAGTAGTATTATATCATATTATCATTACTATAATAACCCTCCTGGTTGCTAGTTGGACTCAGTAGTGTTATGTTTTGTTTTGATGCTCAGATACTATGATGATACTGTTATTGTTGATGTGGTTAGTCAGATACTATGATGATACTGTTATTGTTGATATCGTTAGTTAGATGCTAGTTGATGCTGTTATTTCATTTTGGACATGATTACCTTATATGACATGGTTGATTATATCAGTTGATTCTCTGAATTATGATATGATGCAGTGTTTTAATTTAATATGCTATGAGATGATTGTTAGTTAGAAATGTAATTCATTGATTATGCTTTAATTGTTAGAATAGGTGTGACGAAGGACAATATAGCATCACTCGTTCGCGAGTGCCCTGTTATGTTGCAATTCCTTCTCACAATGCAGTATCTTGATTTAATGCTTTGATATATATGTATATATGCACATGTACACAACTTCGTTTGTATGCAGGATTGCAGGTATAAGTCTCGTTTCCACCTGCTTCGGCAGGAAAGGGCGAGCACCAAATAACCCAACGGTTAAATGTTGATACAGAGGTGACGATGAAGTCCTTCCGTACCATGATGTCAGGTCGTCTCATCTGTTTGGTATAGTTGATGTTGTGTAATTGTCGTTTTTGCCTGTTGTGTTATGTGTTTTGTCTCATTTTATTTATGAGGGCATTTATAATTATGATTTATCTTAATGATTGAAATAGATTAATTATTTTAATGTTGAATTATATCGTAATTAAATATTTAATTATTTTAATTAATTTTGAAAATCATATATTGCAATTGAATAATAATTAAATATTAAATATGCTTAATTATTTTAATTAAATAAATTGGAGGTGGATAATTATGAGAATAAACTATTTTAAATAAATTTGTAATGTGAGTTGCAAGAAAAGTTGAAAAACAGGAATTAAAGCAATAAAATAAATCAAAAGAATTAAAAAGACAGTGTGAGCCAATAGGATTTGAGAGTTGGGAAAAAAGCTTGTTTTAAAAGAATTGCTTTTCTTTTTTCTGTGATTTTTTTTGAGAGCTTTGGGAGAGAGGAGGAATATATTTTATTTAATCATGAAATTTTGAGAAACACACACACACACAGAAGAACAGAAAGTTGAAGTGCTCAAGTGAAGGTGGAGTTCGTTCTGGACTAAGGATTGAAATCGGATTCGAGAGCATCAGAGTCAAGCAGGCATCTTCAAATTTGCATTGGACTCCAGGTTCCTCTCGTTGTTCTCTTTTCATACCCTTTTGTTTGTTTCTGAAAAGAAAAATAAATCTTGTTAAAATAATTTTTGGTGAGCATAGAGAACTTCTGTTGAAAACTGAAACCAGAGCAAAATGTTAGATTAGAAAACAAAGAAGTTCATAGAAATAATACTATTCAAATTTTGTCAAATCAAAACCCAGATCTTCTGAAACATATCATTTATCAAAATAGGATTTAAAGAAAACAATATCCTTGTTAGAAATAATGATTTTAAAAGTTTTGGGTACATCTGTATATGGCTGAATCGATTCATTACTCTGTAGATTCTTCTTTTATATTATTTATATTTACCCTCTGTTATTTTTGTTATATATATGTCTCTGTTATATATTTATCTCTGTTATTTTAACATATCTCTGTTAAATATATATATCTCTGTTATTTTAATATATATATATATATATATATATATATATATATCTATATATCTCTGCTACATATATTAATATTTTAAACTACCCCTGGTAATTTTGTTTTCCGTGCGTCGGCCGTACGCCAACAGAGAATAATTTTTATAAAATTTTAATACCCTGTAAAAAAAATGGGATTACTGTGTTCATATAAAAAAAAAAACTGAATTTTTTATATCGAACTTTATATTTTTAATATAAGGAAAAATAAAATAAAATTTTAAATTTGCAGGGGCGGTGAAGGGACGGCCGAAGCCGTACCCTCCACCTTCCTCCTGCCGTGTGCTGCGTAGTCAGCAGTCATAAAGACTGCTGCGTACGCAGCAGTCTTAAAGACTGTTGCGTACACAACAGCCTTTAAGGCTGCGCACTGTACGCTGCGTACAGCCCGCGCCGGCCATAAGGGCCGACGGCCATGGTAATGACTTTGCATTGTTTTTAAATTTATTTTTATGTTTTATTTTATTTTATTTTTTTATATATATTTTAAATGTATATATATATATATATATATTAAATTTATTTATTGGATATGTGGTTATTTTTATTTTGTATAAATAAAATTATGATGTATTTTATTTAGATAATAAAATAAAATCATAATTAGATTAAAATTATATATATTTAAATGGAATTTTAATTAATTAATTGTAATGTAATTTCATTACGATTTAGGAATGTAGTTGTGCATTGTATTAAAATGTTTAATTTTAGTTATAATTAAGTAAATTTTAATTATTTTAAACTGGGCATTGAATAATTTATGATTTGGATTAAACAAATAAGAAAGACAATATTTCAGTCTTTGATTGTGATTGTAAACTTTGTTGAGGGAATTGGTTTTAATTTTATATCAACGAGATTGGAAACAAACGTATTAGTACAACCTTGTGATTGTGATGTGAGTTTTCTTTTCATGGTTATAATTTTCTCGTTCGATGTCGTCGATGTGGGAACCGTATTGGTCTGTGAAATTCTGTTTCCAGAGGCTTGTGATTTTAAGTGTTATTTGCTCTTGTTTATGCTGTCGAGCGTTATTGGTGTTATGTTAGGAAGGGTTGGATGGGTTTGCAAGGTTGTTGCTTATGTGCAGTTGCGAGATGGGTAATGCCTCGTGTTTTGGATTGTGGTTTTATGACTTATATGTGTTAATCCAACCCTTACCTGTTTTGAGATATGTTAGGGGGTCAGAGGGGGAGAGTGGCTCTTCGTGGGCGCCGGTGCCTCAGATGAGGAAGGGCCAGGATAACCCTCGAAAGAGTAGTAAACAAGTGATAACCTAAATAATAGACCTAGGGGGGTTGGGTAGTTTTAAAAATACAAGATAATAAAAACTTTGGATTCCTCGGCTATGTATTAGGGCTACCTTAGACTAGTGATAGACTGAGAAGGCCGTGGTCGGCAAAGTCAGAGTCTCATCCTCATGAGAGACTATTGGCTCCACATTAGCTACCCTATGGTGCCGGCGCCTCAGTGAGGAGGAAGGGCCAGGAGATCCATAGATGGGTGCCGGTGCCTCAGTTGGAGGAAGGGCCAGGAAATCCCATGAGAGCTATGCGATGACACTCTCCACTTGACACCCTTGTGCTTTGTTATTGTTGCCTCTGGATGTTATCTCTTTGTGATGTTCTTTGAATTCTTGTGAGTTTGATTCGTGATTGTTAAGTGATATTACTTCATGTTATCGTGATGAGTTCTTGGTTTAACTTGCTATGTGATTTGAGTACGTCGATGGTTGTGCATTGCATATTTGAGTTGTACTTGTTCTGTATCATGTTGTTGAGTCGGTTTGACATTCATGGTCGGGTTCACTTCCTCGTCACCTCTGAGCACGGGGGGGTGAGTTACTTGTAATTCACATGGTTGGGTGGAACGTGCTCCGCACCCGTTGGGTTCCCCATCAGCGTCTTGTCTTCTCAACTTTCCGCAGTGCAGATGTTCCAGTGATCAGTTGTACTTCATGTTCATTATTCTTGTACCAATCCCCATGTTGGGAAATTCCATGTAATTCATGTATCAAAGAAAATTGTAATGTAATATTATTTCAATGATGTAATAGTTAGGTTTGAATTGGATCATGTTAAAATATTTATCATGGATGTAATTGTGCGATGTGGTCATACTCGCATCATGGCTATCAGTTGTATCATTGTATATGGTTTTCATAAATTAAATGGTTATGTTAGTTTCATTTTCTTTATTATGTTTTGTGGATTGCAATGTAACCTCGCGTGCCCCAGAGAACCAAGTGTATTAATGTTATGTGTTATGCTATGTGTTTATGGTTTAATGTTATTACATGTTACTTCTTTTATTTTAAAAAAAAAATTATTCGCTTTATGTGTGTGTTCTCTGGGGTTTGCACGACGGGCGTTACAATTACACTATTAAAAAAGTACTATTTTTAAATTGAATTCTTTTGTTTATTCTAAAATATTTTTGCATCGATAGGCATAACCCTACAATGGCAACACGGTGCCTATAGGAGGTCACCACAATCTTCATAAAAAAATACAAAAAATAAACACATTTTAAAAATAAAACAAAAACAAAAAATAGAAAAAAAAACCCTACAATGACAGCATGGTGATTGTAAGATGTCAACATAATTTGTCACAAAAAAAAACACAAAAAAAAACACATTTTAGAAATAAAATAAAAAAAATAAAAATAGAAAAAATAACCATGCAATAACAACACGATGCTTATAGGAGGTCAGCACAATCCATCATAGAAAAATCACAAAAAAAAAATCGCATTTTAGAAACAAAACAAAAACCAAAAAAATAGAAAAAAAAACAAGAAAACAAGAAATCATTTTAATAATGGTACATATTTAATAATATAATTTAGGTGATAGGCTATATATAGTGTTAGCTTTTAGTCGGATAGTTGTCTCACGCTAGAAATTTGTCCCACACCAGAAAGTTGTCTCACACCGGTATCGGTATTCAGTCTTTTACAATTTGTCCATCGATAATCACTGTCGATCAGATTGCAATCTTCAGATATTTTGTTTTGTCTTCCTTTTACACTATCCTACCGACTCGAACACTGGCTATCATAGCAGTGACCTAGCTTTCCATTCTCTGAGTATATCCTTGTGCTATCATCGATCATCATGCATGAAGACTAGAAAAGAATAGGGAGATATGACATGGCTTATTAATGGCATGAGAACACGTCTTTCCTCCTGCACCATCAGTATGAGAGAGGGCTCACATCATTGATCTTCTGCAGGCACCCACTTATATATATTTTTTCTTTATAACTGACCTCGAGATGTGAGATTATGCAAAAGTTTGGGCATCCACATAAGCAACGAAGGAGGGTGGCGTCGTGTTGTTTGCGGTTCAGAATCAACCACCTAATTCAGAATATGAATGCCCAACGTCAGACAAGTGTTATTCGTTGTATGTCTGTTTAGTTTGCAATTTCTAAAACATGGTATAGACATGTCATTAACTGCCTCCACATAGCTTCCATGTAAACTGCATACATGAACATACTCAAATACCTTACTCGGCAGACACCATACCACCAACATATCGAGCATTGTAGTAGAGCTCCCATGAAGAGTGTCGTCGCCCCTGTAGGAGGCACAAGGATATTAAGGCTAGGGGAAAGCAAATAAAGGGGTATGCAGATTAACACAATATGACAATATAAGAAAGACGACCTCTCGTGGACCTCGATGATGGCAGTTTATTGCAAACATGGCCCCCCTGAGGAGGCCCTGGTTTTATTAAATCAAATGAAAAAAATAGGTGCTAAACCCAACAATTTTACCTTTGTCAACTTTCTGCTTGCATGCACTAAATTGGGAGTCCTAAAAGAGGGTCCAGGAATTCATGGTTACATTATTAGAAGTGGGTTTGAGTTTAACATGTTTGTGCAGAGTGCCCTTGTGCATATGCATGCGAAATGTGCTAGCATGGAGGATGCACGCTGAGTGTTTGATCAAATGTCTCAACAAGATGTGGTTTCATGGAATGCCATGATTTCAGGCTATGCACAAAATGGATGCTTGGACGAGGCTGTTTGTATGTTTGAGAAGATGCCTTAGCCGGATGTGATTAGCTGGAATGTAGTTATTGTAGGGTACGCGCAGAATGGGGGTGTTGAAAAAGCAATGAAACTATTTCAGAGAATGCCACATAGGGATAATGCGTCTTAGAATAATGTGATTGGAGTATGTGTGCAAGGTGGCAAGTGTGAAGAGGCCTTGACACTTTTCAAGCACATGCAACTTGAAGACAAGACAATTTTTAATGGACTGTATATTTTGTTCTCAATTTAGTCTCATTTTTAATTTTCCAAACAATAGATTTGCCAGTTACATCTCTAAAATATAAACATAAATATATATTTTTATGTATATATATTCATATACACAAACATACATTCATATATATATATTTGCATTTTCTTAGGTCTATGATTGCTCAAGAAGCTTCATTTCTCAGAAAATGTGTAAGGTAATGCACTTGAAAGCTTAATAGCTTCAACACATTTTATCTAGAACAAGCTTCAACAATGTTGCATTATATTGTCTGTTACAGCTTTGATGAGTTCTCTTGGTACATCTGCAAAATTATATTGGAAAATTACTAAATTCTCAGAATATTCGAGCCACATTTTTATGTAAAATGTTATGTTCTCTAGACTCCCAGTTCACCAATTAGCAAATTTTCAGAATATCTTGGCCTGGTCATTATATAAAATGTTTCTGTTTATAGTTCATTGCATCTTTGGTGGTGCCACTCTCTATTTGTTCAAAGATTAGATTGAAGTCAAAGCACAAGTGAATGCATTTTTAGTAGGAAATGCATTGGAAAAAAATCCAGATAGGCAAGAAATGTATGAAAGCTAGCAGAAATGTCTCCTAGATGAAAATGATAGGGTTTGTTATTGTCACAACTGAAATAGTTTGTTTGGTACCATAGCCAGAAGGGCCAAATAAGTGATGCTTACAGGGTTTTGATTGTGATGGTGGAATAGGGCATTTTCCCTAATACTGTGACTTATAGCGCTTTGACTAATGGGTATTGCAAGGAAGGCAGGTTGGAGGAAGCATGTAAGTAGTTTGAGGAGATGAAACGATGGGGTGTGATTCCAGATGGGTACCTGCAAAAATAGGGTGTAAGCTATTCAAGGAGATGCAACATAGTGGAACGGTGCCTGGTGTGATCCATTAATCAGTGGACTTTGCAAAAAAGGCCAGACACGAAAGGAAAACATGCTTGTGCAAAGAATGATTGGAAGGATGAGACTGGGTTGATTTCAGACTTTGCGGCTTACACATCACTAATGGATGAATTTGAAAGCCTACCAAAATTTACAAGAGAATGATACCCTTTGTTTGCTAAGAGATAACAATTGATATACCAGTAAAGGTGTTAGTATTCATTATAGGCCCTTTTACAAATGCTTTAATACTCAATATATTAATAACAATTATCTATGATGCTGATTTTTAACATTGGTTCAAAATGTCTCAATCCCATCTCATATTCTTGAAACCAATCCCAACGTTTCCTTTCCGCTTCCAAGATATTTGGTGCATTGATTCCCTTAGTACAATTAGACTTTGTAACGCCCTATCGCGCAAACCCCAAAGGACAACTAAAAATATAACAATTTTTTTTTTGAAAACATAAAGAATAAACACTAAGTTTACTAATGCAACTAACATAGCTAATGATTACAAGTTAAACACCTAAGTCCCTTGGGGTACACGAGGTGACATTACGTAATCTATCCCTTAACAAAGTTGATAAAAGTAATTACTATTTCTACTAATGTAACCCATTCATTCACATATCTTCACTTAAACATTTTATTAAAGATAAGCAATAAGACAAGAATGAACCATATAGAAACCACACATGTACTCATAACATATTGTACTTGGAAATGTAAAGAACATATTTACTCAAATATAACACAATCTTAATGATATTAAAAATTATGATTCTAGAATGAATTACATAATGTGATTATACATTACATCAATCTACAAGTACATCTCGTTGAGCAATTACTCAAGGTTACATCATAAGTCTACCCATTCACATGGGAAGGTAACAAATCAATACATAGTATAGTAGAAGTACAAGTATACATCTGGAAATATATAAACTCTGGATCAAGCTGTCTCTACAAAACTCTGCACTGAAAGGTACAACTGCAAGATAGGGAACCCAACGGGGTGCGTAGCAAGTTCTATCCAACCACCCCTGTGCTAGGAGTAAATAAGAAAGGGTCCCCGACCAAGAACATCCATACAAATACACAAGACTAAACTCCAAAACATGAAAAGCTAGAGCACACATAAAGGAAACATAACATAAAGAAAACCACTTCCAGAGGTTAGCCACAAAAACAACTCAAGGGAAAGCTAGAGGATAGTGTCATTGCACAGTCCTACATGGGTTATCCTGATTGCTTATCTCTAGGCGTTGGCCCCCATCTATGGTTATCCTGACAGCCTCACTAGGTGTCGGCCCCATAGGGTGACTCGTGCGAAACCGTTAACCTCTTGTGGAGACGAGGCAACGATCTTTCCAACCATGACCTTCTCAAACCACCTTTAGTCTACGTAAGCACTAACAGGTGGTCAAGGCATCCACAATTATCTTGTTAATGTTTACTACCCACCCCCTAATTAATTAATTAGGTTATCACTTATTATTCTAACTCTAACGTGGGTTATCCTGACAACCCCATTGTGCGTCGATGCCCACGTAGAGTCACTCTCCCTAGAACCCAAAACATAACAACAAATTCCAAGGGGTTGTACCCACAAGTACTCTAAAACACAAAATAGAACAATCGTGAGGAAAAACCATCTTGCCAAAAGTCATATGAATCAACTCCCATAAAAACGGGTACAACCCAAGTGTAAACTTAAAAGCACAACTATAGTTAAAATCGAGACAAGTATCAAATAAAAAAGTCACATAATAAACCACCATTTTCCCATGCCTCTAGAAGTTTTAAACAATAACCTTAATTCCTATAGAAAGGTCAACTAATTTAAGGGCCCTTCATGTTTATAACCGAACTCAAGGAAACTGACAAAGAACTCAAAGAAAATCAAAGAATTAAATAATTATTCAACATCAAGATTTTGTTTAAGAATGCAAATTTATTATACTTAACAATCATATTTAAAGATAACTCATTGCATGATATCCACCATGGAAATTAAACTATTAGTTACCTTCAACTATTTCATTTATTAAAAACACTCGATTTGATTTGACAAAATATTTTCCTTTCAAATTGTCCAATAACAATACGAAATCATTGCAATTAACCTTTGTTATATTTTTATAATTTTGGACATATATATATACATACATATGTACATACACACATATATATACATATATATAATATATATTTTTTATGTATTCATATTAAACCTTATATCTATATATATATATATATTCATTTAAATAAATAATATTCAATAAAAAATGAATTTTTAAAAAGTCTTTTAATAAAACAACATTGACGCGGTTGGGAGGTGCGTGCCTCCCTGTGTGGGGAGGTGGTAGCCCCACCAAGGCTGCAGATATATATATATATATTCATTTAAATAAATAATATTCAATAAAAAATGAATTTTTAAAAAGTCTTTTAATAAAACAACATTGACGTGGTTGGGAGGTGCGTGCCTCCCTATGTGGGGAGGCCGCAACCCCACCAAGGTTGTGCCCAGTAGCCTTTGGCTGCTGTGCGCAACCATGGTGGCTGCGCACCACCCATGGGTGTGGGGAGGTACGACACAAGCCGACCCCCCCCTCCCCCATATTTATATTTATTAATTTTTTTTATATATATTTTTAAATATATTCTCAGACAATCTGTATTGTCTGGAAAAAATTACTTCCAGATTTTCTACAGGGAATAGAATTTTCACTGAGTTTATTTTATTTTATTTTTATTTTTTTTAAATTCTAGACAAATAAGTTAATTTGGAAAAAAATAGATTTAAATCATATTCATCTACAAGCAAACTGGATATGGGTTTATCCTAATTTTAATAGGAAGGTTTTCAATCCAAAACTTAAGAGGTTTCAAAATAT